>MU184367.1:11915-52960 GCA_016904865.1 Pissodes strobi | reverse complement strand
AAGCCACTATGCGAAACGATTTCGGTTAGCTTGGGTTAGCTTTGGTTTGTTTGGGTTAGCTTTGGTTAGTTTGGGTTAGCTTTGGTTAGTTTAGGTTAGTTTTGGTTAGCTTTGGTTAGTTTTGAGATAAAAAACTCTGATAGTAAACTAGGAAATTGGAGGAAATTGTTTATTTCCTGATTTATTAATTTTAAATTGATTATTTTTATAAATATTGAAAAAATCTTACCTCCGCCACTGGAATATCTTTAAATTTGTTGTTGTCAACAATATACTAACGATATTTTTCGAAAAAATACAAAAATAGGTCGACGGCCGGATAGTAAACTAGGAGCCTGGGGGTAATTGTTCACTTACTGGTTTATTAATTTTAAATTGATTATTTTTATAAGTGTTGAAAAAATCTTACCTCCGCCACTGGAATATCTTTAAATTTGTTGTTTTCAGCAATATACTAACGATATTTTTCGAAAAAATTAAAAAATAGGTCGACGGTCGGATAGTAAACTGTTACCCAAATTTCACCAGTTAATTGACCTGCTGAGAAGATGAAACCAATGATAATAAGTCAAACAAAGTCACTAACTGTATTTAGCTCTTATTTTTATTTTTTGGGGAGAGACTGTAGAAGTAAGAAGTTAGTTCACTCTGGACGATATAACTCAGTTTTGATTAATATTGAAAATACCAAAGGCAAGGTCGATGGGAATTTCGTTAGAAATTCAGGAAAAAATATCTCAATTTTACTCATATCTGTCAGAATCATATGGTTTTAAGAAAGGCTGATACCATTCATTCGAGATTTTTCGTTCGTTATCAAAACAATCAATGTACTACGCAACCAGTCGATAAAAGTATATTTGGAAAACTGCACCAAGAAGTAGCAGCATTCCTAAATCTACCCAATGCATCACTAGACACTGGACATTGCATTCGTCGTACCGTCGGCGTCGTACGTTTGCCTCTTTATTAGCTGACTCTGGTGGATCTGTGAAATCAGTAGCCGTCGCCGAGGATTACGTTAAAAATTCCAATGCCAATACAATTTTTGGACATGGTGACGTGAAAGCATTCCGCTTTTGAGCAAGTCTCTGGAGCTGTCGCATGTAGTTCTACATCAAGCAGCATCATACCATACAGTATATTAGCGATGAAACAAATCGACTATTTAATATTGTAAATTGTACAAGCGTAAACATCCATCTGAATATAAATAAGTGAATACAATTTGTTAAATTGAACCTTTTTTAATTATGTGTTGTCCCTTGGGATTAAATGAACCTTTTAGTCCCTGCATGGAGAAACTAAAGGAACTTTATTCCCGGAAGTTTAACATGTTTTGTTGTATTTCTGACAAGACAACGTTATATATTTTTTCCGGCTTCAATATACTTATGGCTATTTTCTTCAAATTTTCTATTGCATTTTCTACCACCAGTGTAGATTTCCATCCTCCGTGCTTTGTGTTTCTTAGGAATATCAGCCCCTGAATCGGTCAGAAAGGTAGCGGAAGGGGTGGATTAGGCAAACCGAGAAATTTGGACCTAACCGTTATATACCTTCTAAGAATATCAATAAAATCGACACGTTCCTGGTCAACAGCCGTGACAAGAAATTCCCTGGCGATTTTGGTCTTAATGGATCCTGTACACGTTTGGCCAAATAGTTGGGTCAACGTGTACAAAACCCCTTGGCGTAACTTGGTAGTTGGCGGCCAGCGTCGGCCCGCCAGCCGATTGTTGTCGGCTTTTCATGCACACATCAAAAGATCTTGGCGCAATCTGCCAACAACGTCCACACGTTGGTTGTATTTTTATAGTCGCCTTGTTCTGTTTCGATGAATACTCCGCATGCAGCATCTTCTCTTGCGCCATTTTTTAAAATCACTCTCGTTTGGTGCACCTCTCTATAAAAATTGAAAGTGCCGTAGAAGTAAGGTGCCGCGGCTGCGATGGTTTCCACATCCATCCTCGTCAAATTGCCAATGCGGACTGAGCAACACAACATCTATGTACTAGCGTTTGTGATTTTGACAGTATAGGTAGGTTGTTATTTCTGACTTATTTGAACGACGAAAATCAATTGCTTACATCTTTAGCTAAAATATCCTGTCGTACGAAGAGGAACAGAAAAAGCTCGAAGCTCTATGAGCTGGGAGTGATGTCAACGCTATCGAATCGGGAAGCGAGTACGATATTGATTATATATCTGAAAGCGAGCACAACACACTCAGACAGGGGGACATCAGAATGAGACGGAAAATGAAAATAGTGACGTGCTTCCAAGAAACGAAACCGAAATGGAATACTTGCTTCAAATCAACGCGTTTGAACAAGAGTAGACAACATCATCACTCATTTGCGGGTGTCAAACAATATGCCAAAGAAGTGATTTAAATCACTGGCAGTTGTTTTTCGACCGCCAAATGATCGAAGCTATAATACACTGGACCAATGCTAAAATTGAGCAAAAATCCATTGCATATCACAATAAATGCATGGCGAAAGCAACCAATGAATGTGAAATTAGAACATTTATCGGACTTCTTTATTTAGCAGATATGTTCCGTTCTAATCGTTAGAATTTGAGGGACTTATGGCAAACGGATGGGACTGGTGTCGATAAATTCCGCAATACAGTGTCTTGATGTGTATAAACGGTTTTCAATTCTTGATGGTGTCTTCAGTTCGATAACATCGAGAATATAAAGATGGGGTAGCGATTGATAAATTAGCTCCTGTTCGTCGAAGTGTGAAAAAAATATATTGAACATTGTAAGCAGGCATACACTCCTTCGCAATATGTGACGATAGATGATTAGTTCGTAGTCTTTTCATTTAAAGTGTGTTGTCAAACGGTACATTCCCAAAAAGCCTGCAAAGTATGGGATCAAAGTGCAGGCCTTAGTTGATGCCCGTTCCTACTACGTTTTAAACTTGTAAGTACATCCAGGAAAACAGTTGGAAGGACCCTACAATCTTAGCAACTCCCCAATAAATAATCTTGGAAGGCTCATAGAGCCTATTTCTGATTCCAACCGAAATATGACATTTGATAAATTGTACACGAGTTTTGAATTAATGATCAAATTACTGAAAGAGCATAAGCTTGCGTCAGCAAAGAAGAACCGATGTATTTCACAACTCTTGACAGTACAGAACAGACCACCAGACATCTTTATTTGGCTCCAAAAAGATATTACACTTTTATCAAGAAAATAAATAACATCGCCCTGCTGATGCCCACCATGATCCATAATGAAGCTTATTGATGAAGCAACTAGGGAGAAAAATTTACCCGAAATAATAAGCTTCTAAAACTGTATTAAAAGTGGAGTAGATGTAGTGGATGAACTCTCTGCATCATATAACGTGTCCAGAAATTCACAGAGATGACCTCTTGCGATCGTGTTTTCTCTCTTGAATACAGCGGCCATAAATGCTTTCGTGACGTACAGAGAAAATAATCAATATTTCAAACTTGCCACACGATTGTTCATCAAAATGCTGGCTTTGAAATGATCCGGGACTACATTACTGAAAGAAAGAATAATCCAGGGATACCAAGAAGTGTATTCGCTGAAACATTAAACAAGAGAGACCATATTACGCCACACTTAAATTCTAATATATATTGAACACGGAAAACAGAAGAAAGAAGCACATGTATAATTTTATCTATAGGATTATCAAACAGGGCAGACCAAGATATTTGAAAAGTATTTTCGCAACCTCTAGTCACAGACATAATACAAGGCTCAATGAACATTTTGTTGTGCCACAGCATAGGACTTCAACTTTTCAGCAATCTTTTGCATCTGTTGCAGTTTATATGTGGAACAATTTACCTGCGACAATGAAAACTTGTGGTCCGGAGTCTTTTTCGAAGGAGGTTAAATTAAAACTATTATTGGATCAGCGAACATAATGTTTTTTAAATGTTTATTGGTAAAGTCTTATTGTATATAGAGATATGCATGGATATATGGGAGCGGTGATGTCAGTTTTTTTTTCTTCTTTGTCTGATATGCAAAAATTTTAACTTGGGATCAACTTCATACGCTACTGCGATTGCGTCGCCCCTGTCCTCCTTGACTCCCTGACTCCTACTTGGTTGCCGCCCGGCTTTCGTTTTCCGCATCACCTTCGTTTTTATTTTAGTTTATTTTTTTTTATTATAAAACTGTAAACGTCTATTAAAATAGTTTTTAGTAGTTTTTAGTTTTTTGTGTTTTTGTGTGTAGTTTAATAATTTGAGTGGGTAATATATGAATTAAATATAATTGCAGGGCAGCTTCGCATGGGCACCACTGGTGCAATATGTAAGCGGTTTTCTTATAATCGAGAAGTTGTCCTTTTTGTCAAAAAATTATCTATTGATTTTATATTATTATATTTAGATTGTTGGCAAATAAATGCTTTTGAATTTGAAAAGATACCCTGTAATGCAATCTGCCAAGATTCCAAAACTCATGGGAAGGTGTTCCGTATATCCAAGGAGTCGAGATCGAAATACTAAATATTCCTGTTCAACAAACTGTAAATCATTATTGTGCCTGGGGCATGCTGTAGTGACTTGCCAAAATTTCATGAATTCATCAGATAATGACTATTTTTTTCAATGTACAAACTGCTGAGTTTTTCTGTGTGTTCTCTTATTATCAGTTGTCTGTCCTTTTATATTGCATTTTGGGTTATACAGGATGTTTTTGTAAGGATTTTTCACTCGGAAGGGAAAGACCACGTCAGTTCCAAAATATATCTTAGGTATCCGTCAAGAGAACGTTCGGAAAATGAGGGACGACTACGAACCCTTCGGAGCTGTCTCCGCCGATACCGGTTGGGTACGTTCCAACATTCCAAAGTATGAAATAGTTAATGTTTTAAATTTTAAGATATAAATTCTAACTTCAGAATAGGTATGTTAAGTTCTAATGTCGGTAAAGAGAATATCAACCACAAAAATCTACCAGTGAAAGGGACGAAACTACATTTCTGGGTTTGGTAGCATTTACAAGGGGCACTATTTCGCCATGATCCTCAGATACCTGGCAAGGTTTTTGATGTTATGAGCTGTTATGTTGACACTGATATAAGGTTTCTGTTGCAATGGTCCATAAGAATATTGCCGATTAGGAAATAATCGTAATTAATTTGTATTGGTCTATCCAAGCACTTGAATAGATATTGAAAAAAATGGTTTTATTGATATAAAAAGATGTAACTAACCCAACTTAAACCAAAATTCTCTGTTTTCATGGGTTTGCGCTTCAATATGAGTGCTATTTATTATTCGCCTGCTCAAAACTCTAATTGAATGAAAGAATGTTTAGGCTGGCATCATTCTTAAAATAAGCGACACAGAACATTTATTTAATGAAGATTTAACTACGAATAAAATATTAACAATTTGTTTCCAACTCCCACAAACTCCTGGCAATCGAACCAAGGAACGTTAATCGTTAAAACGCTGTAGCAGTGGCGTGCAGTGCTAGTTACAGTGGGGGAGGCAAACATTTAAAAAGGTAAAAATTACTAACCATGATCGCATGATCCACCGAAATATACTCTCGTTCAGGAATGTCAGTATAATAGTCAATAATTAAATCTCTTTGGCGCGTTAGAAAACTTATTTAAATCTGCACAAGTGGTAATGTTTAATGTATTTTTGGAAACTAATAAACATTGCCAAGAGTAAATTGTCTTGTCATGTATACATCACAGAGCCACCCGGAAGTTAGAACACACCCAAATTGGTGTACTACCAAGTAGGAAGCAGTGACTTTGGACACCGTATGAATTTTATTAATTAGGTGCAACTGCTTTGCTTTGTTTTTGAATAGGATGGTTGCACAGAAGAGCGGGCGGAGCCCAGATCGCATAAGGAAACTTAAATAAAATAATCTCTTACGCCAGCGAAGAAAGGTGTATAATTTTATTATGAGTTGTGAGAGGACTGAGACAGTATAGCAGATCTTTTTTTTTTCATAAAAAAAATATCCTCAGAAGAAAAGAGCGTAAAAAACCGTGCATCGATAATTTAAAAAAATACGTGCATTGGTAATGGTTCTAGGATCTTATGCTTCTATTGTATATAATATTTCCAGAACATTTACGTAATCCTGTGTATAGGTGTCTCAGAAGAGCCATAGGCTATGTCTAAAAATTTTAAAACTATACTCAATATTATAGGAAGGGGTTAGTTAAAGCGAAGGGAAAACATATTTGAAGTTATATCAATATTTTGATTCATTTATTGGGCCAATATATCGCAAACATTTTAACCAATTAGAAAATTCTAAGCATAGTATATAGAAACTACCTACTAAATATTATACAACAATCATATAATAAAACTAATCTGTTCCACTACTGCTATGTTTTGTTCGCAGCTGTGGCTGTGAGATACAATATCACACGAGCTTTCTAACGTTCAAATTCATATTTATATAATATACAACATGCTTTAATCAATGACCCGCATATAACAAAATAATACAAACACTATGCCTATATTCTTCACATCTACTGAGAATCTTACCCTAATATGTAACACTAATGGAAACAATTGTTCCCAGAAAACATGATATTAAATCCAATTTGTATTTTTAGGGCATCTCATGACGATCGATACCTTTAGTCCGAAATATATTACTTTTTTATTTTCCCACGACTATAACATACATAGGTTTTTTTTAAATTACTATGGGTTAATTTCACTAAATTAAGCAACGTCTCTGGTACTGGGTTATAATAATATAAAAATCACTAGAGAATGATTAAATATACGTTTAAATATGAGCATAAACGAATAGGCTGAATCAATCTCACCTGTCCTAACGCATCAAGATCCTTTTGGTCAGTTGTCAATGCAATCAATCAGGGTTTCTCAAAGGCGTCAATCCCACCACTGACCAAAGATGATGGCTCAATAGGAATATTTGCATCAAATTCTACCTTAGATCATCAAGGAAAGACTCCCCCAATTATCCCGAGAGTGAATTTCTCAATGCCAGGTCTGGTATTTCGCCAACGCGAAGTGAAATGAGTACTCAAAAGCCTAGACACTAACAAGGCCACAGGACCAGATGGAGTTCCAGCAATAGTACTTAAAAAATGTGCTGCTGAACTAACATCTCCACTATGCAGGCTTTTCTCCCTATAATACAGAGCTGAATGTTTTCCTTCTAGCTGGAAATACGCTCAAGTGCAACCAATCCCGAAGAAAGGTAAAAAAAAAATAGTATATTGTGTAACTAGGAGGAAAAGCAAAACATTCCTGGACGACTGTGGTAGTTGCTGGCCTCGGCTGCGCCTCGTCCAGCAACTACCACAGTCGTCCAGGAATGAGCTTTTGCTACGAGTTGCACATACTACTTTTTTATCCGATCGAAATTAATTAGAATACGTACTTATATAAATAGAGCCAAATATTACTCTAAATAAAAACGGTGTTTTAAATTTAAACTCAACATAATATCAAGTTTTGAATCGAGCGAGCTTGAAGTTTATTACGTAGCTACGGAAACTACAACTAAATGTTACTTTTGATAGACGTCAGATCTGACAAACAAGGCGTTTGAATATGACAGAAATGTTACATTCCCGCCCTAGGACGGGAATGTTGTATTCCCGGACAGTTATTTTCTATTCTTGTACAGTTATTGCATCTTGCCAAGCAACGAATACAATATACTGGAATCATGACTTTTGCGGTGAGAAAACACATCGGAAAGGTGTCGTTTTTCGTCCGATCGGATAAAAAAACGATTCCAAATACCTACCGTCCAATTGCCTTAGTTCCCATCATGTTTAAAGTCATGGAGAAACTGATCAACGAACAGCTTTTAAAATATCTCGAATCGGCAGGCATCATAAGCGATCGCCAGTATGGCTTTCGCAAGCACAGATGGACGGGAGATCTCCTGACTTACGTGACCTACCTGTGGACCAAAGGCATCGAGAACTACGGTGAATCTCGTGCAGTGGCTCTCGACATATCCAAAGAATTTGATAGGGTGTGGCATGACGGATTGTTAAGCAAATTGACAGCATACGGACTACCATACGCACCACCAGCACTGCTTCTATGGCTTTCCAATTTCTTAAGGGATCGAAGCATCCGAGTTGGTATTCATGGACATCTCGGAGGAATTTAAAATCAATGGCGGAGTTCTCAAGGGTGTATATTGTCTCCCACACTGTTCCTGCTCTATATCAACGATTTCTTAGACAGGAAAAACAATTCTATTTACAGCTTTGCAGACGACAGCACTCTTATATCCTCATTCATGTCCCGGACTCCAATGACCGCTGCACGTTCCCAACGCGAGCGAGAAAATCAGATTGCTGCCATCAATGAGGATATGAACACCATCGTGGGATGAGGTGAGGAGAATAATGTCCAGTTTAAGGCAGGAAAGACTCAAGCGGCTGTCTTCTCAAAAAAAGCAAACACGGCAGGACCTGACTTATCAATGACAGAATAAACACTGACTCTGGCCTCATCCACAAGCTTGCTGGGCATCAACGTAGAAAACAACATGTCTTGGCGCAATCTCGTTACCAAAATCGCCAAGGCAGCAGCACAAAAGCTAGGAGCAAAAAAGTTGTATACACCTAATCAGCTCTTACTGCCCTATATGGCCAGATAAGACCATCTATGGAATACTGTTCTCATGTGTGGAGCTCGGCACCCAAACACTTGTTCAAGATATTGGACTCCATACAGAGGATAGCAGTCCGTCTTGTGGATGTCTCAGAGTTGACTAAAGACCTTGATAACCTCGAACATCGAAGAAAAGTGGCGGACCTATTTCTTTACTATCGATACTACTACGAAAGGTGTTCGAACGGGCTGGCACTTATGATTCCACCCAGAGTTGTGCCAAACAGAAACACCCGTCAGACACAAGCTGCTCATCAACATACGATTCAGTTGCGCTTCAAGTCAAACTTCTACCATTTTCTCCGCACACGCACCGCTCGTTGAGTGGCATAGGATTTTTCTTTTGTGAGTGTGCCGAACATAAAAAAAGCTGATAAGTGTAATGAAATTTGGATTAAAATCCAGTCCTGTTCGAGGATGTGTGATTTTTATTTAAATTACGATGTCATTCGTATGCTTATGGGCACGTGCCCCGCCTCCCTTCCAGCATGACATTTCAATATGAAAACCCCTAAACAAAACATACCCATTTTAATGTCCAATAAGACGGGAAAACTTGGGATTGGGCATAGGAGAGGTATCTGGTCGTAAGGCTTAGAACTTAAAAAACGAGGTTTTTGAAAAACCGTTTTTATTTCTCTCAACATTTGAGGAGAAGCATCGTGAAGTATGGATTGAAAGTGCATTTGAAATAATTCAATACACCGGGTGCATTAAAAGGCCTGTCAGGCAAAATATACATAATTTGTAAAATTCTAAATGAACGTAAACACAAAATGTCTAAATAATTTAAATTTAGCTATTTTCGACATACTGACGTTTAAATATTCAGGAGTCCAAAAAGTGTAACTAAACTAAAATAGATAAAATGTATGTCATTTTATTTCAAGTTGTTAGAATTAGACAACTACACACAAAAAAAAGAATACTCCATTTATGTATATACATTTTCTCAACTTTTTTTACTAAATTTAAGTCAACAGATACTTCCTTTTGAAAAATATATTTCGTATGAATAAATGCATTTTCTTAAAAGCAAAATATGAATTTTTCAAATTATTTTCTTGATTTAAAAACATATTTTTGTTTAGAATTTCGAGCAATCTTAATCAAAGATGAAAATAGATTTACCTTCAAAATAAGCTGCATATTTTATTCAAGATTCCTAAATATTTCAATGAACTTTATTAAGTTTTGACCAAGAAGAATAAAAAACTAATTTAAGAATATTATTTTCTCCGTTTAAAATAAATCCTCGGTCCACATTATTTAGTATAAGATGGCAATATTCTTCAAATAAAAATAATCGGGGAATTAGAACGTATGTTTCTTAAAATGAGAATATCTCATGCATATTTTGAAACTACTAGGTTTCTGTCTAAACATATATCGTAGCACAAATCAAATAAAAAATTAAATATGTTTACTAAAATTAAATATCAATATCTTTTTATTTATCTTGACTCAAGGATCCGGGAATCTGATTGTACCTCTCCCCACATGTTTTCTAGATGGCCGGCAATATAACCTAGTTTAGTTAGTTGATCGATAATGTTGCTAGGGGTGCTGTGAGTGCAAGTGCGTGTGCTGTCCAGGACCATCGACCGATAAAGATCGTCTGTCATGACGGATTGATTGATTTTTACGTCAGACAAATCTAATGGTCCGAATACTTACAATTTCGTCATTTTGGTATTCGGGAAAAAACGAATTACACAAAACTAGAAAACAAATATATAAATCCGACGCCATGAAGAACAAAAATGGCCGCCAAAAGCCACAAAATTGTGATGTCGTATTCACGTAGCTAAAAGAAGTCGAAGAATTAATGATCGAGAATACAAACTTCACACAGCCCTAGTGTGTTTTTTGATCTCATATTGCTCGAACTGTATGTATAGATCTTTGCCCGAACGAAGAGTTCAAAGTGTACTTTAGTTCTAGAATTAACGGAAAAAATACATCCTGTAGACCTTGGTTGTTCTAAGATAATATTTTTAGTTTGTATACTTACTTATTTTTCCAGTGTATAGAAATAAACTTCATTAGAGATATTTTTTTGTTTTATTTTGAGATTTTTAATATTCTTAAACCGAACAGAAAAAAGAAGAATTTAATATATTGCATTTCTCATTCATATTAACTTATATTTTTAAATTAATAAAATCATTTTGATTTAGAGAATAATGAATTCTTAAATGTAGAAAAATATTTGTTTGTATTGTGTAAAAACGTTTATTATTTCAATACGTTAGTATCTTATATCAAACATTCCCTAAAGTTCATTTTGAGAAATAAGTTACTCAAAGAGAGGATTTATATACATAGATGAAAAAAAAAGGTTTATTATTTTAATATTGAAGCTGTTCAAGCAAAGTAAATACAATTTTAATTGTAGAATATGTTTTCTTTAACCATGAATAGCATTTCTTCTTTTGAGAAATAATTTATTTTCGTTTCAAATGATTCGATATCTTGAAACAACGATCATGTGATTCTTAACTATAATAATATAAAATAATTAAATCTAATATTTTGATTCTTGTTCTGTAAAATAAATTAATCGGCAAGAGAATTATGCAGTATTCACTCTATTATTTAAAATACTCAATTTAAATATATATATCTTTGCGTATATACAAAGCTAAGATTTATTCTAATTGAGTATTATATTTTTAAAATGAGATATCCTTTTTTTGTGTGTACTTAATCAACATGTAAAAAGTCAAATTTAAAATTTCACTGTCTACAATTTGTACGTAAATTAAAACAATGGAAGATTATAAAATATTTTAAACAATTAGTAAGTTAGGTATGTATGTAAGTTTAAATAAAAAAAAATTCAACTCTATTCTGGTTGCATCTTGTATTTATATTGTCTTACCTGAAAATCTTCAACGCCTTCTCCAACTTGTTCCACATCTCCAGCACATTCGAATCCCAGAATGAACGGACATTTTGGCGGCGAGTCTATAGCTCCTTGGCGCACCATTAAGTCTTGGAAATTGAGTCCACTGAAGAGCAAAAAAAAACACACAATTCATTTACTCGTACATAAAAATCGATAAAGTTAATTTCAAATAAAAAATCACTAACAATTTCTTAATCACATGAAAATAAAATAAATTAGTAATAATTATATACTGATATGACTAAATTTCTTTCAGAGACATTGACGGTGTGCTCAAAAACACAAAAATTTATAATAACGGAAAAACTTTAAAAAACAACCAAGGATTTGTACAATAGTCATTGGTTTTCTATAGGATTCATAGCTAAATATTCTTACGTTGTTAGTAAATCCATTTTTACTCTGCTTTATTTTATGGTAAGAATAAAGCGCTATTTATTTAGAATGATGATGATAACAAATAACACACACAAATTTAAAAACATATTTTAAGTGTCACATTAATATTTTAGTACGTGTATACTAACTACATTACAATAATAAACTTGTATTAAAATAGGCCACCAAATGTGATATGTTTATCCACAGTTGGGCATATACACATTATAAACCCTAATTTCTAAATATCCAAACAATTTGGTTACGACGCAGAGTGGGTCAAATTGACGATCTAGCGCGATATGACTAAAATAATTAAATTGAATTGAATGAAATTGATCGGTTTTTACTTAAATTTGGTATTGCGTAAGTCTAAAGATTCCTAACCCCATCCCCTTGCTTATTTCATTACTTTGTTGGTTAGTATTGAGATTTGTATTGGGTTAAGTTACGTTAAATACAGTGTGTTTCACAAACATCGAAACAGAGACCTTTGATGAGCAGCGATTTTGTATTCAAAGAGGACACCCCCTTTCGACACAACATTGAAATATTTATAGAAAACATCCCTTTCAAGGGGTGAGTTTCACCCTCAAAATATAAATAGGGATCATGGGTCGTATGGTACCTTGTTTGAAAGGTCTTTAGATTGCCTTTACTGAGCTCAAATTAATTTGATAATCTGCAAATTAGTTTTTGAGATATTTGCGGTTAAAATTACCATGGGTAAAATAAACATTCAATTTAAAACTTTTAAAGCTTTCTTAAATTTTCCGTTGATTTTATTTGCAGAAAGCGTAGTTTAAACGTCTTTCGATTTTTTCTAAGGCGAACCTCCTTCAAGGGAACATAGGGCATGTTTTGACGGTCTTTTGATTTCTTTTACGACACCGTAATTTTTATATAAATCGAGCAGTTAGTTTTGGAGATAATTATGCGCATTTAATATTGTCGATGTTGTGGGCCAACTGCAAAAATAGTTTTAGGCAAGTTTTCACGAAATATATTTTTTAGTCAAATAAAACGATTTAGTTAGTTTAAGTACGTCAAAAATTGTTTTGAATCCATTAAAAATTTAAATGCGCATATCTTGAAAACTAAATGATCGATTTAAATAAAAATCACTATGTTGTAAAAAATATAGAGACACCTTCAAACAAGTTGTGACATACTCTATGCTCCCTATTTAAATCTTAGGGGTAAATTTTATCTCTAGAAGGGATTTCACCTTTCATTTTGAAGGTGAAACTCATTCCATGAAAGTATTGCTTTTTTAAAAAATATTTCAGTGCTACCAAAAGATGTCCTCTTTGAATATAAAATCGACGTGAATATAAAATCCACGTGTTTGAGGTTACAATCAAAAAACGTATAATACTCTTTAAGATATAGCCCCAGATAAACCCACACCAGATGCGAAACCGCCCACCTAACGCATGAAACAAGAATTCGTTTAAAGCTCAGCCTCCTTGGGATGGACAGCCATCCCAAGAAATAGTCAGGGCAAGCTCTAGTGTGAATCTAAGCGCGAGCCACGCGAGTCTTTTGGTTTAGTCCGAGAGTGTTACGAAAAAAAATTAATCTTTATTTTATTTTTGTTAAAAATGCCTGGTTATATATAAGTGCCTTTATTTGAATTGTTCTACTAGAGGTGGTGGCGAAAAATCATTATTTAAATTACCCCGCGATCCTGAAAGGTATGTATAAATGTTGTTTAATGCACATTCCAACACACTTATTTCCAAAATTATTGCATATTCTAAAATCGAATGTGCACGAAATTCAATTAAATCTGAAAACTGGCAGATACAACGTTATAGTTAAAATCTTTTTTAAATCCAACTAATGTTATACAGTGTTCGCCAGAATATTGGCCACATGGGAAATTTCTTTATTATTATGATATCGGAACTTTTGTTTTAACCAATCTATTCTGCGTGTCTGACAATCTAAAAATCCATTTTAACATTGAAAATGTTTCTGTTTTCCTAGTATAGGACCTCAAATCGTGAACAAGTGCATGTTACATTTGCCACATTCATGACGTCATACGCGTGAGAGATCGTGTTAGTTTGTTTATTTACACCTAAATTTGATTATAACGTATCGGAATCGATTCAAATGACTAAAATAAATTGGAAATAACTGAAACTAACCGAAAGTTTATTAAACGACTAACCAAAACTAACAAAAAGCACCAAAACGGGCTAAAACGTATCGGAACAGGTTACAAAAATTAAAGTAAGTTAAAATTAACCAAAACGAACCGAACCGAAAGTAACCGAAAGTTGATTGAATGACTAACCAAAGGTAACTAAAAGCACCAAAACTAACCAAACACATTAAAATTGCTTATATTGTACAGGAACCGGTTCAAACGACTAAACTATAATGAAACTAACTGAACTTTACCGAAAGTTGATTGAACGACTAACTAACCAAAAGTTAAAAAAAGCACCTAAACGGGCTAAAACGCATCGAAATAGATTAAAAATATTGAAGTAAGTTCAAACTAATCATAATTAACCGAATTTTGGTGACTAACCAAAACTAACCAAAAACATTAAAAATGCTTATAACGTCTCGGTACCGGTTCAAATGTCTAAAATAAATTGGAACTAAAGTTGATTGAATGACTAACCAAAAGTAAGTAAAAGCATCAAATTGGGCTAAAACGTATCGAAATAGATTAAAAATATTAAAACTAACCCAAATTAACCGAATTTTGGTGACTAACCAAAAATAACCAGTGTTTATAACGTATCGGAACTGGTTAAAATGATTAAAATAAATTAATATCAACTGAAATTAACTGACAGTCGATTGAACGACTAACCAAGACTAACCAAAGGCACGAGAAAGGGCTAAAACATATCGGAACATATTAAAAATATTAAGGTAAGTTGAAACTAACTTTAATTAAGTAACCAAATTTTGGCGACTAACTAAAATTAACCAAAACAATAAAATTGGTTATGACGTATCGGATCCGGTTCAAATGAGTGAAATAAATTAAAACTAACTGAAACTAACCGAAAACTGATTGAATGACTAACCAAAACTAATCAAAAGTAACCATAAATACCAAAAAGGGCTAAAACGTATCGGAACTGAATAAAGGTATTAAAATAAGTAACTAACCCAAATTAACCGAATTTTGGCAACTAACTAAAATGAACCAAAATATTAAAATTGTTTATAACGTATCGGATCCGGTTCAAATGACTGAAATAAATTAAAACTAACTAAAACTAACCGAAAGCTGATTGAATGACTAACCAAAACATATCAGAAGTATACCATAAACATCAAAAAGGGCTAAACCTATCGGAACTGATAAAAGGTATTAAAATAAGTAACTATCCCAAATTAACCGAATGTTGGCGACTAACTAAAATTAACCAAAAACGTTTAAATTGGTTATAACGTATCGGAACCTGTCCAATTGACTAAAATAAATTGGAACTGGCTGAAAGTCACCGAATGTTGACTGAATGACTAACCAAAAGTAACTAAAAGCACCAAAACGGGCTAAAACGTATCGACATAGATTAAAACTATGGAAGTAAGTTAAAACTAATAAAAAATTAACCAAATTTTGGTGACTAACCAAAAACACTAAAATTGGGTATAACGTATCGGAACTGGTTCAAATGATTAAAATAAATTAAAACTAACTGAAAATTAGCCTTTTTTGGTGCTTTTGTTTATTTTTGGTTAGTGTTGGTTAGTCATTCAATCAACTTTCGGTTACTTTCAGTTAGTTCCAATTTATGTTTGTCATTTGAACCGGTTGCGATACGTTATAACCAGTTTAAATGTTTTTGGTCAATTTAAGTTAGTCGCCAGACTTCGGTTAAATTGAACTTAATCTAATATTTTTAATCTGTGCCGATACGTTTTAGCCCTTTTTGGTGCTTTTAAATACTTTTGGTTAGTCGTTCAATACATTTTCGGTTGATTTCAGTTAGTTTTAAATTATTTTAGTCATTTGAACCAGTTCCGATACGCTATAACCAATTTTAATGTTTTTGGTTAGTTTAGGTTAGTCGCCAATATTCGGTTAATTTGGGTAAGTTTTAACTTACTTTAATATTTTGAATCTGTTCCGAGACATTTTAGCCCGTTTTGCTGCTTTTATTTGCTTTTGGTTAGTTATTCAATCAAGTTTCGGTTACTTTTATATTAGTCGTTTGAATCGGTTCCGATATGTTTTAATCAATCATCATCAATCATTTTAATCATTTGGTTAGTTTTGGTTAGTCCTTAAAATTTGACTCGTTTTGGTTATTGTTAGCTTATTTTAATGTTTGTAACCTGTTTCGATATGTTTTAGCCCGTTTTGGTGCTTTTGGTTACTTTTGGCTAGTTTTGGTTAGTCGTCCAATCAACTTTCGGCTAGTTTCAGTTAGTTCCAATTTATTTTAGTCATTTGAACGGATTCCGATACCTTATGATCAAATTTAAGTTTAAATAAACAAACTAACACGATCTCTCACGCGTATGACGTCATGTGGCAAATGTAGCATGTACTTTTTCACTATTTGAGGCCCTATATTAGGATAACAGAAACATTTTCAATGTTAAAATAACCTTAAATCGGCATACAATAAAGCGCATTAAGGGAATTTCTGTAAAAAAGTCAGAGCAGTCATAATAACACAAGATTTCCATGACCGCCTGTTGGGAAAAAAGAAAGTGAATGTTTATTGCAAATTTTTATTTTTCCTGAACCAGTCCACCAACAAAACACGTTTTCATTTAATTGGTGCGGACCAACTATTTTAGTTTTGAAGAACAATTCTATAATCATACCCAGATTATTTGGTGCAGGCCGCGTATAACCGCCACGTCAAGGTTAAAGTTGGCTGGCGAGGAATTTGCAGATCTTTTGCATCTGGTGTAGGTTTATCTGGGATATAGCGCCAACAGACTGGCTGACTTATAAACAGTCAAAGTGAATATTGAAAATACGTTGTTTTTTGAGCTTGTTTAGTCTAAAAATTTTAAAATCGTAATTTTTTGTGATTACAAGACTTCTTTGGCATACGGGGATGAGGGACAATAGTTAGATTAAAAACATAATTATTTTACTTGTCCTACCTTATTTAAAAGAAAAATAGCTAAAAATATTGACCTATTCACATACATTTGTTTTCTTTGCAAGCTTTTGATTAAGTAGCTACAAGTGAGGTTTCCCAATCGAAAAAAATAATAATAAATGAGGCATAGACCACCATTTGTAGGTGTTTTTTCAAGAATCTTAGTTAACATATTTTGGAAACTTTCCAAAAACTGAACTTGAACCTGCTAGTGTTCTGTAGCATTCCATTATCCCTACACAAATACCCTGTGCATGGCAATGTTTAGGGCTACCACCAAAAAAGTTTAATTTTTGAGTAAAATTGACTCATCATCTCTAATTTTCTGATGGAGATTTTACTAAGCTTCGCTAAGCATTTTTCTGCAGGCTTTATAAAGAAAAATAGAAACGAAAATAAACTTGCTCTATTAAAATAACTTTAAACTATAAATAGGGCACTAGAATTAGGAAAATGTTAGTAGTTTTGAAAAGTGTAGTTACTTACTGGGTCATGCCCACTTTATAACCATACACTAAAAAAATGTAATGTCAATTTTCAAAATCCATTGCATTTTTTTTACTAATTGGACTATCTAGGAGCCGGGCTGACAGGGGGGGGGGGGGAACAACGACGCATGCGCAATATTCATACGAATACTGTCATGACCTCCTATTCCACCGGTTGTAGTAGGCCCCAACAAAACCAAACCATGTATTAAATATATCTTATTTGATTTTAACCTGTTTTAAATTGGACTAAGAAGTTTCGAAGTGTTATAATTTGATTTCTTTCAAATGTAAATATTACTGCCCTGTCAGCTGCCTCCAAAATATGAACTGGCCATCAACTAATGGTAAAAGAATGTATGGCAGGAACTTTCGACCAAAAAACGAATTAATCATTGGGCGTTATTCTTGAAACGTGGGAGAATCTCCGTGATGATGCTAATCTATTATAAAATTTATATAATTCTCTACCCCGCCGCCACCGGCTAAGTGAAATTATTCAGAGATGGAGCGATTGAAAAATATTAATTATATATTACTATTATAGTTTACTCTCTGTGTGAAATGCCATTATTAATATTAAATAGCAAACTTTCCTTATACAATACTTATGGAAAGCTCTTTTATTATTGATTTCTCAGAAAATTTCATTCTCAATTTTTGTAAATTCCTGGTCATACCAGGCAAAAATCAGGACATTTGAAATGTAATTTAGGGGTTTTCGGGAAAGCACCAAGTTTTATCAAGGATGGAATTTTCTGAGAAATAAAAGTTTTCCATATGTTGCAAAGTTGCTTAACCATCCTGTATATTATGTATAATTTTATTTTAAACGATTTGTAACTTGGCCTGAAATATTTTTGACTTCTGTTCGGTTCTACGCCTTTATAGTTCCGTTAGGCCTCTTTCAGACGATACGGATTTTAGCCGGTCCGGTTCTATTGGTTTTAACGTGAGTGGTGAATTAAAACCTTGTGACAATTAGTTTAATGCACTACTGGACTACAATAAACCGGACCGGCTAAAATCCGTATCGTATGAAAGAGGCATTAGGTCTCCAATATTTTAATTATTACTTTTATAAAATTCTGTCCTGTGCTATTTTGAAACCTGAGAAATGATAGGCAGGTTTACACAACTAAACATCTGTCCTATACTATTCTGCAATAAACTGTGCATTTGTTACCCTACCCAATGTTAATAAATACGGACAGTGGTAATAAAGGCGTCAACTACTTTATAAAGCTTTGCTCATTTGTAGTGTGGCCACGTTAAGCATTAACCAATGAAAAGAGCTTAAGACTACATTAGACTTGAACATAAAATGAAAGTAATGAAGAAAATATGTGAAAAATGGCCCATAGAGCAAAGCCATAAGCAGCTTACGGCAGTGGGAAAATAATAAAATATGCAGCGTGGCGCCGCATGGTCCGGAAGTGCATTTACCCCTTGCAGAGAGCGGTGCAGAATCGTGCAGACATTGTCCGTGTCCAACAGGAAAGGCGAAAATAGAATAATTGTGTACCAGGCTGATAAACCGGTACCGGGGAACATCGAATAATACTTGTAGCCATTTATTTTTGTGAAAATAGTTTGATACTCACAATGACCTAAATCGTACACCTTTGTGATAGTCTGTTTTCTCCTAAACTTTAGATGTTCTGTCCAGGAAATAGATCAATAAAAATAATACGCTCATTTTTTAATTTCATAATCGTAAGGATTTTAAAATAACATGCAAAAACTTTTTTTTCAGTGCTGCCATCCAATGACCTCAATGGCGAATCTGGGAATTAACGTTATATAAAACACCATATTGGCGAAACAATTTACTGAACTAATCAGAAATTTTCAGGATCGACTTACTATGCGAAGAACTTTGAGCACACTAAGTGGGCAGTATTTAAAATTCATTAAATAAGCCTTTTGTATAACACTAATGCATATGCTCCAACACAGATTTAGCAGTAGCACCATGGTATAAAATCGGAATAACAGAAAATATGGAAAGCCATTACGTTTTTAAATAGACCCATTAAGTGCCATTAAGTTCCCTCTTAAGCCTAATTTACACGGTGCAAGTAGCTTAAGCAAGTACCAACGCACGCCAGTCTTTTCGTGCAAGTGAGAGTCTACATGCATTTTACTGATTTAAGTTAAATTTAGTGATTAGTGACTAGTTCAAATTGGTAGGTGAAATGGCAGCAAAAGCTGTTCGAAAAGTAATTCAAAAATGCATTTTGAGTGTTTGTGGAGAATTATTAAACATTTTATCGGAATAAATTGAAAAAGAAAACGTTGTTGGATTCAAGCATGGGTATCTCGTACAGAAACACATGGTGCATCTTCCACTTTATTGGTTGAACTGGCTATGGTAGATCTCAAGGCTCTTATTTTGTTTTTGACCTTGTTCGTCCCAAAAACCTTCAATTCCCATATGATCTTGGATCTTGGATGTTTTTAATACCCGCTACCCCTGCTTGTTTGTTTTTGTACAGTGACATTTTAGGGTTACGTAGACACTGATGTTCTCTATATTCTTGCACAAATTTAATTGTGGTTTTTTCAGTCCAATGAGAAGACATTGCAAGTGAAACCTTCAGTAGGTTCAAAAATATTCAACATTCAAACCCTACGAATATGCTTTACTACATTCGGCTAAAATATCCTACCTACACGCACTCCACTGAAGCCAGTCAAAAAGGAGAGTGGGGGCTTGTGTAAGTAAAAAGAACCCGCTTCTATTCACTTGACTAAAGACTTTACTTGTTCAAGTATTAAATCAAGGTGCCTACACGGTTCAAGTCACTAAGTTGTATTAGTTACTGGCGATAGTACTTGCTCAAGCTACTCGCACCATATAAATTGGCTTTATTCGCCCTCAACGATTACCGTTTTTAAAAAGTTTTTGTTAAGCGTACGGAAAAAAACGCTCAAAAACCGGTTCAATAAGGAAATAGTTATTAACCTAAAAAGTGCGCACGCGATTGCCTTTACCGGGTAAGCAGTTGAGTGCGGGAAAGTGCCTTTTCGCACGTGGTAGGATCGAAACTTTCCCTACAAGCATTTTGAAAATAAACATGCGTAAATTAAAAAAATATATTGTATTGAACAAAGTAATTTTGCAACAATTACAATATAAAAAAAAAATCATGTGTGTAGTTCACAAGCGGTAGAAGTGAAACCTTCATAAAACTAAACTGAGAGAAAATACAGTAACAGGTGTAGGATAATTATAGGATTTATTTATTATAATATTGGTACCAAGTTGAAAACGGTTAAAGGAATCAATTTACATCATATCACCATAAAAATAAAATTTTTAAAAGCATAAAGTGTAAAAAAAATTTCTCCTTTTTTCGATGCAAAAAGGTTATACGACCTCGACGAAAAAATCGAACTGGGCACACCTAAAAACCCCCTCCTAAAGTATGCGAAACGAAAAATATTATCCACCTACGAAATTCCCTATTTCGTACCCATATCGGACGAAAAATGCTAATTTTTGAGACGAAAATGATATACTATCGAATACCTGCCTTATTTGATGTCCTATCGAAAAGAAGCGTTTCGATCCTGAGACGGCGCGACGCAGTCACTGGCGCAAACCGATTTTAGATATGTATCTCCTTTCGTTACCGAGAAAATTGTGAAAATATAAAAATTACGTTTGGCCAATTAAAAAAAAAACGAAACGTCGTACGATCGAGCGGAATATGGCACGTTAAAGTACCCAAAGAAGCCCATCTTTTTGCTATTTACCGTTTAGCTCTAACTCTTGCGGTTTTTCGAATTACAGCCGATTTAATGAAAATCTGGATTTTTTTTAAGGTAGGTATACCTTAATTTTTCCCAATTTAACGACAATGAAATATGCTCATTATAACTTTTATTTAATTACTTATTTACCGAAAATTATATAAATATTTTTGAAATCAAATTTTCATCCAAATTATAATACAACGCTTGCAAAAAAAATCCCGCGTGGTGTTCCCAAGCGGTCACCCATCTAAGTACTGACCACGCCCGACATTGCTTAACTTCAGTGATTGAACGAGAACTACTTTTTACTTATTACTCTTAGCAAACATGTAACAACTATCTCATTCTCTCGCAGGCTACATCCTATAAATCTCCTTTTACTGTCGCTTTTTCGTTTCATCGAGTAGATATTTTTTATTTATTATTTATAGTGAAAGAACAATTTGTTGCATTATGTAAATTGATTGCGGATGTCAGCGAAGTTGAAACCAAAGAAAAAGGTGTCGAGTCAACATTCATGCTGGTGGTGAAAAACGGTGAAATATTTAACGATCTGGATGTTTTTAAACAGCAGCTGGAAACTGATGGAATAGAGTTTGAAACATTGAGATTGAGAAGTTTGTTGGATATGTCTTTTTTCAGATTAACGGATTCTTCCAGATATCCTTCTGCGACAGTTATGGATTTCCATCCTCCGAGTAATCAGTTATAGAAAAAAAACGTTTAGTTAACAAATGATATGGCGGAATGTTTTTTTCGAGTTTTGGATAGTAACGATTATGAGGTCTCCTTTATGGGCAATGTAATCAAGGTGAATTTGGTTTAATTCCTCACGCCGCGTCACGTCGCGTCGTCAGCAAGCACCAGCTAGCTCAAACATGGGTACTACTTAAACGGGTACTACTTAAACAGAAGATAAGCCTCGTCGGGTACCTACTTGTTATAAATTTCGTGATGTTTTCTTGAGGAAAAATTATTGCTTCTTTGAACGAAAATCTACATCTAATCTTGTAATATTTACTGATGTCTAAACCTTTTTTAATCTTAAATACGATTTTCCACCTTGGACTATCGAGACTATAGGGATTCCAAAACTTGGATACTTTTGAAAATACGCTAAAAGTACTTCGTCTTTCAGTCTTTTCGCTTTTTTTACATCGAACCAAATACTAAAATGTTCGTACTGCTTTTTATATCGGTCTTTGATTTGGCCGGTAGCGACTCTAAATTTGCCACTTCCAAAATGTTTCCTGGCAGGTCTCCGTGTGATGAGTCCATGGTATTAATTTTTAGTCAGTTTAGACGAGCAGGAAAATCAAATATTAAAAACGCGACTCTTTTATAACTTATTATTCGTTTTGACCACTTTGGCACCTTCACAAGGCACTTTGACAATTAAACATCAATGAGCTTCAAAGTTTGTATCTTGGTTGGCATGTCAACTTCCAAGTATGCTATCAGAGGAAAAAAAATTAAGTTTTTTCCTCTCTGATGCTACATCACGATTGCTACATTATGCACATGTTAACAATTAAACTACCTCTTTTAACTATTTAAATACATTGCAGGTCGAGCATTGTGATGGGCGCCGCCAAGGGGGGGCAGTTGCCCCCCCCTGGAATATGAAAATAAAGTTTAGTATAAAAGTACATTTCAAATTATTCAGTGAAACATGCATCGGTACCTGAAAATTACATTGACTATTTTCTTACAATACCACAACAACAATTGAAAGATCTTTCAGTACCCTCCGACGGCGACGTGTAAAAACCTGGTTGAGATTAACTATGTCTGAGGAAAGACTCTCTGGTCTCTGTATGCTTATCATTCACAGAGAATTTGAGAATAATAATAAAGACAGAGTTATTGAAAATGCAATAAATCGGTTTTCACAAAAGAAAAGTCATCTGCTATTACTTTTCACCGATTAGGAAAATATAGGTATGCACATCCATAGTTCATAAGATATTTTTTTAAGGTAGATACATTTCCAATCAAAAAATGTATGTCAAAGTTACGCTACAGCTAAGTTTAAGGTAAAGTCAAGCAAACCAAAAACGTATATATGTATTTTTGACAATAAAAATATTTAAGTTTCAATTTTATGTTTACTTTGCCCCAGAGGCGCATCTGTGAGGGGAAAATATAGCCCCCCCCCCCCACATGCTACCAAAAGTTTCCGCAATATTTGCATACAAATAATAGAATTTTTAAATTTAATTAAACCTAACCGAAGAAAGAGAAGAATAGTTATAACGATTGCAGATTCGATTGTTATATTATATCATTAAGAGCGGGGTCCAATTCCAGATTACAATTGTTGCCAGTTGCCCAGCCCTACTTTTTACGTTTAATTGACTTGGGAAATGTGTCAATAATGCTTGGTAAAATCCGCTTCGTCCGCTCGTGGAAGGCGTGTTTTTTTAACGATTTTAATGACTTTTGGGCAACAATTGGGCGTGGCACCCACAAAATTTTTAGGAAGTGGGGGAATGATATTGCGCACGTGTTAGGAACAATATTTTTCTACGAGCATCAGATAATAATAACAAAAACAATGATTATTTTTTGAAGAATCTTTAATGAAGCCTGAAAGGACACAATATCAATTTTACAAATTGATGACAAAACTTTACGTTTCACAGTGTTTGTAGTTTCTTGCTGACATGGAAACGGAGGAAAAATGTGATATTAGGTAGGTGCCAAAAATCAATAGATGCATCTATTATTGTGGGTTGCCATAAAATCATCATTTATCATTGTACAGGACACTTTATAATATGTATTTCGTTTTAAACTGAAATATCAGAAATTACGACCAAATTTAGACAAAGAGAATAAACTAAGACTTCAACGGTTTCTCACGTTGCATAAATTAGTCTACGATTACTAAAATTCACATAAAACTTCCTTACCTATGGAATTGAGTATTTTAGGCACTTTGCGCACGCTCGTAAAAAAAATATTTTGTATATTAATATTAATGCAGTACAACAGAGCAATGTTATTACTACTTTGCATGAAATTCTGGAAATAATAGGCGATGTGATCAAACACTTTTTAAAGCCACACAGGTCCAATAAAAGTACGACTTTTTTAGTTTTTTTGTACAGAATAATAGATGTTTGTTACTTTTTAGTTATTTTCTCAATTATACATGTTATGGATACTAATTTGAATTTATTAACTATAATATTGGATATTCTTGCATATTTAGCGTGGTCTGTTCCCCTAAATATGTATTTAAAATTTATATCATAATGTTACGTTTTTTTCCGTGGGTTCTGAACGAAATTACAACTTTTACTATTTTAAACTAATGCTCTCTTTATTCTTCATCACTCTATACAATTAAACACACTAAACTACTCTTATAACTTTACAACTGATAGCTCTTTACAATTTAACACTCAATGATTAACTAAGGCAGGTCTCCCACCGGGTCGACCGGTTGCATGAAACCGATCGTACGAAACTTGCGATTTTTCCTGCGTACGACTTTTATATTTAAATACACCGACTGTCTCCCACTGCCGCGACTGCGATCAGGATCGCATGCAACCACGCAACTGAAATTGCATGCGATCAGTTCTGCTGGTCGCGGCTTGGTTTTCAGTCGTCTAGTGTGAGCGACAGAGCCTTTTGTTTACATAAAAATGAACAGTTTAAAAATATTCAGTTCGTACAAGAGGTGGAAAAGTAGCCCTGTTTGAATAACTATAAATTAGATAGTTATTCGGAAAGAGATAATACGCTGCTTGGGAGAAAGTGTCATGCGGTAGAACGCATGAAACTTTTGAGGGTCACCTTGTAACTCTTTTGCTGCTACAAAAGCTTTTCGATCATAATTATTGACAAAAATTTCCTTCGTTTTCGGCGTCTTAAATACTGCCACACGACGGCGATATTGCTATCACAACTGAATAAACATCGACTCGGTGTGCGAATGTCTACGCGATCAGTTTCATGAAACCAGTTGCGCACAATCGGTTTCATGCAACCGGTCGACCTGGTGGGAGAGCTGCCTTACTCAACACGCGTTCTGCCTGGCTTTTATATACAATCTTAAATCTATCACGATTACTCCGGACGAAGGGAGGCCTCTATATTATTCTCGACCAGGCATCGAGAGAATTCCAAAGTTCCTGAATCTTCGCGACCGGCGATGACTCATACGTAGACGCGACAAGGCTAAAGGCTACTTCTATAGGGTAGCACAAAAACATTCGGATGGTTGCTAGGCGTGGCAATAAGTTTTGAATCTTTCCATGAGAAACCGGTGTTATTTGATAATGATGTCGATAAGGATCATTTGGTGTAGCTTTCTGTATGACGAATCTTTTGCATTAATTGACCTGCAGGATACATGGTGTTTGGCTTAGGGTGACTTTATATAAAACCCCTTCTAAGCTGGTTCGGCAAAATCCACTACAATACAGTTTTATCCATAATACCGAAACACAATTTCCACATTCGAGGGGTCTTTAGCGAACCACGTTAATATCATCAAGAGATGATTAAAACAATCACATCCTGATGATGCGTTAACATGGTTAGCGAAACGTGCATCGAATGTGAAGATGTTACGGTATTGTGGATAAAACCAAAGAATAGTAGCTACGCAATAGAAGATTTTTAAATTCGAGGCCCCCACAAATGGATGCTCGCTCTGGGAACCCGGCATCCATCGGAATGTGAGATCACCACTGTTGCCGATTCGCCTGCGAGCCTGTGTTCATGTTAGCAAGAAAATAATCACAAGCTATTATTTTTATTATTTCTTTGTTTTAACACGATGAGCGTCATAAGTGTTTAGAATGTAGAACAAATCTCGATGCATAAAGAGACGTATTATTTATATTGCTGTTTGTTAGAACACCGTTTAATTTTGTTTATATTTTAAATAAAATGTAGGGCAATCAATATTTTGATTATTTCTTTTTCTTTACGTTCACGTGACACTTCCGGTAATTTACATCAAAGTTAATTATCGACGTGATAATGCCATTTTATAAGTTTAATAGAAATATTTTGATATAACTTAAATTTCTTAAATTACCAGTCAATTTCTTTTCGAAATGCACTAGCGCACATTCGCATTTGTATGCAGATCCAGGAAATAATTGATAAGTGAACAAAATGTGCTTACACTTATCAGACTAACCTGGTAATGCAATGAACTCGACTCGTAAAAAATCATTAAGTGTTTTAATTAAGTGAACTGTGAGGGATAGCAGACCGCATTCAGAGCTACAGATATTTATTTTATTTTTATGTGAAAAACGCATACACCGCTTATTAGTAAAAATTCCTTACAATTAAACTCGAGTCTAGCGTTCTAAATGAATCCTTTATATAATTTGTCATGTGGTTCAAAACGTTTTTTAAGAGATAATGGAAATGTGTCACACAGGTGTGATTATGCAACATTAAGGTTATTTATATACTGGTATAGATAACACATTGGCAGTACAGCTGCAGAAAAAAATTGGCATTACGATTATTTAGTTTACAAAAATGTTGATATTTTATACCCGATTTTTTGGCAATCGTCAAAATAAATTAGCCTATATAGTATACAACGAACAGAAGTGGTACAATGAGGCTCCGCTTAACTTTCTGTAGAAGCAGTCGAGCTAGAAATGTACTTTAATTTGCCGTAAGCGCTTATCAAGTTTGGCAAACCGCATTTCGTCATTTTAAGTTAGACAGACACCTTATATTATTCAATCTTTGGTGATGTTCCGCCAAGTGAATAGTTAAATTTGAGATCAAATCTTTAAAATAGCAAATAAAATAGGTAATCTAGGTGTATGATCCCTAAAATTAGAACAGTTTAACTCAGAAGCTGGCCCGAACTATTTTACCATATCTATATTATAACAAGCAAATTTTGGAGAGGCGACGTGCGACGTTCAAATAGGCGAGGACGTGACAACCCTGGAAAACGAATGGCGCAGCAGTAGAATCGAATCGGTGTTATATAATACGGAGTATATAGATAGATTAGAAATAAGGCGTAGACACAGCTTACCAAACAATAGTTATTGTACGATAGCAGAGTCGACTCATGGCGTTATGTAATTATGATAACTGTACTGACGAAGGTGTATTGGCGAAATAAAACGTGTTACCAAAAATTAATCGTTTACAGATCAGAACTCGGGATAACCTACGTATTGTGTTATTTGTTGTGGAGAACGGTCAAATACGCGATTTCGGCGAGTTAAATCGCAGTGGCAACTTCTTCTTTTTTTGTGTGAATGGCGATATCACAAAAACTCATAACAAAAGGTGGGCGTTTGTTGCTATCCTTGACAGTGGATTGACATTTGGCGATTTTTCAGATATTCACGATAATAATAAAGAAGTGTGTGCTAATTAATTAGTGATTATTGTAAAAATTGTGGCGTATTTCAACTGTGTTTATTGGCATTGGTGTTTAAAAGGCGTTTTTCAAGTGATTTCCTATGGAGGAAGGCAGAAGTGACGAGTTAGAGCTCGATTATGAGTTGGAATTGAGCGACGGTGACCACGGCGAAGGCGATGGAAGACGAAACAGTCTCCATGGTACATAAGCTGTTGAAAGGCGGTTTGGCAACTAGTATCCAGCAGATTGTGGCGGTCGAAATGGCAAGGGCGGCGAAGCAAAAGGCGACGAAACAAAGGGCGGCCGTTGGTACTGGCGGTATCAAGGGCATCAGAAAAGGCGATAAATCAGGTGAGAGCGCTCCTCAGGCGGTAGTAGAGCATGCTTGTAGCGATAAGGCGGACTCCGCTTGCAGTTTGGGCTGTATGGGGTCAAGGGCAAGGGCAGGCGGCGACATTCTTGACCTTTTCGATCCTGACAGTCAGGACTGTAACGTGGTCAGGTGGTTGAGCAAAATTGACCAGTTGGGCGACATTCATGAATGGTCGAACTATGAGAGAGCGTATTTTATGCAGGCGAAATTGCAAGGCGCAGCCAGGGGCTGGTTTAATCGGCTCGGTGAATATGACCTCTCATGGGAAGAGTGGAAGGCGGCTCTTAGGAAGGCGTTTCCTAGAGTGCATGACTTTGCTCAGCTGCTCAAGGAGATGATAGCGAGGGTTAAATTGGACGGCGAAACCATGACCCATTATGATCATGATAAAATGGCGTTGATCGAAAGGTGCGGGCTTTCAGGCACAAAGGCGCTTTCGTGTCTGATTGACGGTCTACCTCTCGATCTACAGGCGAATGCGAGGGCATTTAATTGCTCTTCCCCTGGCGACTTGTCCATCAACCGATATTGTGGAATTGGAGGGGCAAGGAAGTCCAGGGTCATGCGCAGGCGAAGGCAACGAAGACTTTGCGGTCTTCTGAGGCGATTCTCAAATTGAGAGAGGCGGCTGGCGAATTTTGGGTACCCAAGGCGTACTATTTCCAACTGCTGGCGCGGGCTGGCGTTTACGAGCAAGGCGTTTGCTGACTTTTTGGCGAGGCGAGGTGTAAAACACCGAGGGCGAAAGGTTAGGTTGAAAGGTGCATGCAAGTGAGTCTGACTGGCGAGGTGCAAATGGCGAATGCTCTATTGGCGAAAGGCGAGAGCTATGGCGATTTAAGGTCCAAACTTCTTATTGAGATAGCAAAAGGCGAGTGAGAACCTGACAAAGGCGTAATATAAAGGTGATATTCGATAAAAGACGTAAGGTTGCAACCGCAGGCAAAACCCTTAGGGTAGGCGATTTGGTGTTATGGCGAATGCACAGATCGATAAGATCTGGTTGATTTACTGGCGAATTAAATTAATGAGGGCATTAATTGTTGCAGGATGGCCGAATATAACAAGCAAATTTTGGAGAGGCGACGTGCGACGTTCAAATAGGCGAGGACGTGACAACCCTGGAAAACGAATGGCGCAGCAGTAGAATCGAATCGGTGTTATATAATACGGAGTATATAGATAGATTAGAAATAAGGCGTAGACACAGCTTACCAAACAATAGTTATTGTACGATAGCAGAGTCGACTCATGGCGTTATGTAATTATGATAACTGTATTGGCGAAGGTGTATTGGCGAAATAAAACGTGTTACCAAAAATTAGGACCTGACCCTCACTTTAATTAAATTGGCTGTGAAAAACGTCTAGACTTCCGGTTCCATAGATAGTTGGTGCCTACCAAGAGGTCATCAAACACTATAAGCTGGAGAAAAGCAACATTTTGGGGAAAACTCAAAAATTTCATCATTTACAGGACGCTGTATTTTAAATAATTCAGTTGGTACTAATCATCGTGGTAACCGAATAAAATAGAAAGATTGACGAGTATTTTATTTTGGGACCCGTACGTCATTTAAGCTAATCGGTTATCTAGTTTATAAATATATTTCTCAAAACCACTAGCGTCTACTTACAGCCTACGGCACATTTTCGACCTTCGGACCTGCGCATTTTTGGCAGCAGCCCGGTGTTCTTTTAATATTTCAGTTGACGCGTGGCACTCCGCTCGCTTCGCTCGCTCCGGGGGCGCAACCAAACAAAACTAGCCCAAGGCTCCAAAATTGCGGTAGGTAGACGCGAATCTCAAAACCAATGACTCAAGTGTCAGATTAAAATATTTTTTCTCCGATTGACAGCAAATATTAATTTTGCAGACACATATCAATCAGCAAGGTATTACTTTTTCTGCCTTGGCAGCAAAGTAAGTACTTTCCTGCCTAGGCAGCAAAATGATTAGTCTCCATGGGAATAAAACGTTTGACATAAGTTGTCAAACTATAATTATTATGGACATATGCATTTCCATAGCAACCAACCGTTCCAACAATTACGATTTCTATCAAATTTTGTTTTAATTTATCACTATACAGGAAAAATAAAAAGATTGTGGGAATTGTAATAATTTGCAAAAATACAAAATACAATATACATATATCATTATAAACAATCGGAGAAAAAATTATATGTTCCACTCGGCAGCAAAGTAGATTGACTGCCTTAGCTGAATTCCTAGCCTCGCATGAACTATCAGCCGCGGCAGTCAATCTACTACTTTGCTGCCTAGTAAAACAAATAACTATTGTGGTGCAAAGTAAATCAGTTAAAATTGCACTATTATTATTAGTAGGAGGAATAAGGATGTGTTGCGACGATTGTTAGAAATTTTGAACGAGTTAAATAATACTTCAATTATATTAGATGCATCGGACATAACCAGGAAGAAACAAAAAATTGAGAATCTAAAATCCCAGCTGATAGGGACTCTAAACCACCGGTAACAGTATCTGTTACCGACATCTGGCTCAAATTAAACTAACTCTAGAAAAATCGGTGCCAATGGAGTGCTCAGTTCTACAAAACATTTTCGATTGAATTCCTCATCATAGGTGAATATAAAAAAAATAAAATCAATAGTAAAATCGTATGCATTAACCCCTTAAAAATCCCGTAAACAATATATTATAATCACAACATATTTTAAACTTCGCCCACGTGATGTGGAATAAAATGAAACTCGAGCAAATAGTCAAATTATGCTAATGAACTACATACATATTCTAATAATCAAAACATCGCAATCTATCTCGAAAAATACTTAGCAACGAACATTTTCGTTAATTCATCTACTAATATCCTCTAGGCTATGAGATATCAGCGCCTTCTATGTAAAATATTATGTGGATGTAACTGCCGTCATTGAATTCAAAACCATTTATTATGGTTATCATCAAAATAAGAATGTAGATAATGAGAAAACAAATTTAATACGTTCTTCCAACAAAAGAAAAGCAAGAAAAATAAAAAGGTGCAGTGGTCTTTTCTCCTTAGCCAATCCAAATTGGAAAGAAAATTCAAAAAATAATCGAAAAGTTTTGTTAAAGAGATTGGCTAATTCAATGATTGGATCGCATTTATGAAAGCGATTAGAATTTATTACTACTTTGAGTGCTTTGCAAACATCCATATGTTGAAATACTAGCGACATTCTAGAAAATAATACGCCACTGAAAAATTATCCTCAGGTATATCTGCCAAGAAAAGCTAGGTGGTGCTTTATGCCCACAAGATAAAGACAGGAAAACTAACTCTGCTTGCTCTGTATATCATAGACCTTATTGTCTGGAACATAAGCCTCACTCAACTTTGCTGCGAGTGTGAAGACCACAAGGAAGGAATACGCTATATGACTTAGAAAAACAATAGTGACTATTTACAATATATTGTTACGGCTAGCCTAACAACCATCCGAACGTTTTTGTGCTACCCTATACAACTAGCCGCCGTGCCCCTCGCTTCTTTGTCTGTATGACTCATCGCCCGGCCGGTCGCGAAGTATCAGGATCGCTGGACTGGAATTATCTCGATGGCCTCGTCGAGATCATATAGAGTGGCGTCGGAATACTTCCCGAATATTCGTGATAGATTGGAGATTATATATAAGCAAACCTAAGGCGAATGTTAGTCAGTCGGTTAGCAGTTCAGTTCAGTTAATCATTGAGTGTTGAATAGATATTAGTGATAAAGTTAAGAGTAGTATAGAGTGTTAAATTGTATACAGTGGTAGTGAATAAAGAGAGTATTAGTTGAAAATAAGCAAAGTTGTAATTTTGTTAAGAACCCACGGGAAAAACGTAACAATATAAATATTGTCTTATAAATCAGCTATCTTTTAGTTTAAAAAATAATTTTCAAAAGTTGTTTAGTTTTTTTTAGTAGAATAAAATTTGTTTTTGACAGTATAAAAAAATCTATTTTTTTAAATATCTTTTGAAATAAAAAATAAATAATTAAAACTATATTTGCTTTTTACTTGAAATATATTTAGAAAAATTATAGGGTCTCAGGGGTTTCTGAGACCCTATAATTGCAGTTCTTGTCTCAAAAAATAACTATACGGTTGTAGGGTTAAAGAGCTATTGATCTATCTCAATTTAACCCAAACTAATTAAAGGCAAACCCACCAAACCAAGATTAATTTAGACTCTGCAAGTGTGAGGTTCTCAGTCTCCTGGACTGGAAATACTATAATAAAAGTCTAGAAGAAATTATTTAAAAATGTATAAACTATAGTCAAAATTAGGACCCCTACGTAAAGTGGAATATCGTTAAAAAAATAAAATCATCAAATATAAACTTATCAATTCGGGATTTTGTTTGTTAGGATTATGACCGTCACTCGTATAAAGGCTGATTTTCATATATAGGACTGTGCAGCGACTGTGCGCCTACCGTGTCCTTGTCACTGTAAATCAAAAAATTATATGTTCCATATAAAACGCACTGCAGCCCTTATTTACATTTTCACATATAGGACTGTGCTACGACCGTGTTGCGGTCGTCCAGTCCTATTGTGAAAAAAGAGAAGACAGTAGACACGCGACGGCCGCAGCATGGTAGGCGCACAGTCCTATATGTGAAAATCAGCCTTAATGGTACAAGAACCCTCAGGCTTAAACTAAGTTCGGGTTTTGACATAATATGGCAAACTTCTAGAAGCATTTTATTACTTTCAGACTTCGAAGTAGTTTTTAAATTCAAAATCATATTATAAACATCATTATTGCAGATAAAATAGCATCCGTTTTTGTTGTCTATAACCTGCAATAATTAAAAATCCTTTAAAAAAATTAGATTAAGTATACAACATGAGGTTGAGAACAACTGGAATTTGTTAGGAGTTTTTATTTCTTCTCGACTTTTATATATCTGTTATTGAAAATTGTTACCGATCATATAAAAGGTTTCAAGTGATTTAAAGAAAATATTATATGGTTATATTTTTCAAATTTGAAAAATACTGCCTGGTATTTTGGATTTGGAGATAAAGATATTCACCAGCATTTGGTTAAATGTACTGTTTAGGATGTATTTTAAAGCTGATATCGTATGATGCTGTACTCGTATAAGGCACTATTCCTCTTTGGTAAATATTAATGCCACTTTTGGCACATAAACAGTTAGCAAAATATCAGTCTGCTGCCGCCAAAATTCAAAACTGTACGTCTTTCCTGAAGACCCTGAATCCGACTAGGTAGTCGTTTAAGTAAGTACAGTGGTACAATACATTTAAGAGAGATAACCTACTATACAGGGTGTTCGGTAAGTAAATGGCATTCTCTTGTGAGCGTATAAGGGAGGTGAAAATAACACTAATTTGCATAGAACAAAATCCTAAAACGTCTCTTAACGGAGATATAGAACCCCAAACGGGTACCCAGCAATTTACCTTTTCCGCTCTAACTTTTGAACTGACATACAATTTATTGAAATTTTAATTTTTATGTAGGCCATAAGAGCTCATACTCATAAAATTTTGACCGGTGTCATTTTACAGAGCTGAAAACTTATTTTTTCCACAGCCGCGCGCAAAATAACTAATTGCTAAATTCAAATGAAATCGCAAAATCGACGAAAGCCGTGGATCCTTATTTTGCGCTCTAGCGCGAACATGGAAAAGAAAAATCTCACTTTTTCCGTCGAGTGTGCTATGAATGGTCATGGAAACCGAAGATAAATAAATACAGTCGTGCGTTTGTTACAGTTTGTTGCTGGCACTCCTGTTCCAAATATGCCCGAAGCCCGAATATAATATGTCAAAACTGACAAATTTCGGAATAAGTATAGAGAAAAATATGAATTTAATTTTAAAAAATGCGGCTGTAGAAAAACTTATGTGTGTTTTTCGAGCGCAAAGTAAGATTGCCGTTTTCGAAAGATTACTGCGCTCCGCTACGCGTCGCGCAGTAACATTCTTTCTCAAGCGGCAATCCGTTACTTTGCGCTCTAAATACACAAATAACTATTTTAAATGCTTTCGTCATTACTCTTTTAAAAAAGGTACTACATTTGTTTCAATAATATTAGCCGTTTTTGAAAAAACAAAAACATAAGCCTTAAGTATTGGAGCATTATTCCTATAAATTTGCGGATATGCATCTAATTTGTGGACAAGCACTCTGTAATTGTGCGGTGGGAAGAATTTATGCTGATACACTTCCAAATCGACGTTTACAGCACCGAAGAAATTTTCAAAGGGTTGATCGTGGCTCAAGAGAAACGGGCAAAAAATCAAGTGAAATAAATGCTAAAAATAGCTATTCTTTTGCTAATCCATTTTAGGAAGTTTTCCCCTGCATCATGGCCGAAAAAGACCTCCAAAAAGAGCAAGGAACCATCAGTTACAGGAGGAAATTCTGGATGAAATTATTACTAAAAATCCTACCAATGGCGTAAAAAAGCTGTCGTTTCAAAACTTCACGTAACAAAGTGGGTTGTTCATGAGACCTGCGGAGAACAACTGTTACATCCTTATCACGTCCAAACATGCCATGTTTTCCGCTGAGTATCCTGCAAGAGTCTATTACGCAAATTGGTTTTCGCAACAATTTAGGCAGAATCCAAATTTATTTTACCAATATTGTTTTATTCACCAACGAAGACGGTTACATCCGAGACCGAGTAATAAATAACCATAATTTGTATATCTGGCATGAAGGAAATCCCTATGCAACAGTACAGATAAATCACCAACAAAGGTTTATGGTTAACACGTGAGAGGGGATTATTGGAAATCATCTCACTAGACCGTTCTTTTTTGAAGCCAGATTAAATGGTGCCATGTATTTGCAATTTTTGCAACAAAACCTAAAGGTGCCCTTAAAAATTAGAAATCAGTTATGAATTATGCACGACGGTGCATAATTTTAGCAGTTTAGTTCGTCAGCACTTATTAAAGTTTTGGTTATCGATGCATAGATGAAGATGGGCATATTTTATGGCCACCGAGGGCGCTCGACATGACTTCATTACAGAGCTCGACCGATATAAATCATTTGATTTAAATCATGAAGCTGAAGAAGCAATAGCACATAAAAATTGCTTTAATTTAGGAAGAAGCTTCCCAATTTCAGGGATATTTTTTGCGAAACCCACTAGTGCAAAGCACCAATATTGCATATCTCTTCTGAAAACATAAGCGCCAAAACGGTTCCATTTTGCTTCAACTTTTATACGAAGTGGTAATCATTCAGTATTTTCAAACATTTCTTTCACAATACTTAATGCTTGCTCTTTCTCTACAGCAGTCAATTTAAATTTGGTTTTAGTTACATCCAAAATATAAGCTACAAAATGATGAGGCGTGAGTGCTTGTTTATATCGTTTTTCAAGAACATGTAGGTGAGTCAATGGTAATTCTAATTCCTCCTCGATTTTTTTCTCTCAAATTCCTTCCGAATTTCTACTGCGTCAGATAGAAACGCACTATTTTCTGTATCATCGAGTGCTATAGCTAGGAGTTTTATGATGTTTTCGTATTCTTCAGCAGACCGGTTGAGCCCAATGTTGACACTTTTTGAGACACTATGGAGTTAATGTTCTTTTTATTCTTATCGCATACTTTCCTATTGACTTACAGAAACAATCTGCCATACTGTTCCACCTCACATCACTCGGAAGAACCAATGCTTTTCCGTCAGCTTGCTTGTATTTTGCCCTAGCTAGGTGATTATCCCTGAAATGGTCAATAATTTGTGTAACATTTTCTTTGATATCTTTTATTTCCAGAGTAAGTTTAGAAGGTGACCTGAGCATCCATAAGCTAGGACTAAACCACTCTCATTTAATTTACTTTTGATCGCTTTTCTCATTAGAAAAAAAATCACAACACAGTTATATAGATTTACAAGATGAAATTAAATTGCAAGTGTGATCTCAGCTATTTTGCAGATTTTTTTACAATTTCCCAACGGCATTCATAATATATGTAGGTATAACATTTACTTGCAAGTTGGAAGTTATGGTAAAACAGATTACTTTTTTTAATAAAAATCACAAATTTCTGTTTTTTTTTTTTTGAAAAAAATCACGATTTTTTCGAACCCTACTCCATTAGATTTATTTTTATGGACAAATTTAAAGAGGCTTGAATATTCAACGTCAGTTCACACCAGGGAAGATCTGAGAGAAAGAATAATTTTCAACAAAATTCGAAGCAATCCTGTAATGTTGTTTTTACTATGAGAAACATCCATCAGATAATGAAATGTAAAGCGGTCCATTTCGAAAATCTGCTGGAGTAAACCAGACGAAGGAAAGCTTTCTTTTAATATTGTTAGGTTTAAGTGATTTCCGAACTGTCAAAAAGGTTGACTTTAAAGTATTTTTTATAACTAAACTTTTACCTGTTTCTCTTAAGCTATACGATCAACCCTTCCAATGGGCCTTTTATGTGGTACACTTCGACTTGGAAATATATCAGAATAAATTATTTTTGCCTCCACACAATTACCAAGTGCGTGTCTATAAGTTCATAATTAGATGCATGCCAGCATAAATTTTAATAAAAACGACTGGTGTTTTATTGCAGTATTCTGATTTATTATTTCAATAACGTGTTAAACAAAACTTATTTTTTTCGAAAATGGCTAATTTTATCGAAACTATGTTTTTAAAGTTAAATGACCAAAATTTAAAAAATCAGTTATCAGCTGTCACCTGTCAAAATATTGGCCCAACGAGTGTGGCGGCAAGTCTTAACTGACGATGTAAAACATCTACCGTAATGTAGTTTTATGCGTCCTTATAGCCTACATAAAATATTAAAAGTTCATTAAATTATACAAGTCGGTTCAAAAGTTAGAACCGAAAAGGTAAATCGCTGGGTACCCGTTTTTTTCTATGACAAATTAGGGTTACTTTGACTTGCTCTATATGCTCCCGAGAATATGCCATATACTGATCGGACACCCTGTCAGGCGCAACGGGCATAAAATCATAGTCAAACAACTATCGGTTTTTTACATCGGTTATGCCCGGACAAAGAACAAATTATATCAAACTGTTTTTAATTCATACTAGAGTTCATACTTTTACTTTATATTTATAATACATACACGAGGGCATTCACATCTAGACAATACTCAATTTATAAAAATTGTGGGTTATTGATACCCAACATTTAAAAAATACCTTTATAAAGATAAAGAGTACTAGTAGTCAAAAGAAAACAGTAATAAATCTAAATGGAATTCTCATACTAATAATAGACTTCTCGAAAACATGAAACATCCCGACTGACGGATCCGAAGCGATTGGATAATAGCCTTTGTAATTTATTAAATTACCCCGTGAATTAAGATATTCATAAGTTGAGGTTCAGATTTTTTAATGGTTAATTTAAACTAAAATGGATTAAAATGAGTTTTGATACGGGATACGGGTTCTCACACTGCATAATCAGGGTTTATTACAGGGAGTTATGTCGCTTTTACGTATAAAGGAAGGACAACAGTTATAATATTTCTGAATCTATACCGCTTGTGAATCGGAACTAGTACGATGAACTGTTGCTAATTACTAAAGACCGGATTTCATGTATTTTGCATATACATGCAGTTTTTGCATATTTTTGTGTTTTTGAAGGGGAAATGCATATTTTAACAACTATTGCATATTCAAGCATGTTTTGGGATTTATGTATTATTTACTTACGTTTTATGCGCCCCACCGCCGGAAACGGTGCGGCGCCTGAACACCTGAACTCAGCTTACATTGGGATATCCCTAATAGAGCAATAAATAGGCTAATAAAGTACATAATGTAATAAAATATTCTGCTATTGAGCAGTCAATGCATTTTTTTGGCCAGATGTTTTAACTAGAATTTCTTTACCTATACACCTTATACCTTCTATAAATTACTTATTTGTTCACATTTGTTACAGTTTACCAGCATTATTGCGGTTATCGTTTGTCGTAGCCGCAGTTAGTATTGTACGCCCAAAGTGAAAGTGAAAACGAAAGTGGTGATTATGTCGAAAATACAATGTACTTCGTGGATTAAACCTCATCCAGAACTTGTTTTGGGCGGCAATCATATTTTTTTGCAAGCCTTTTTCAAAAGTTGTTTCTTGCTGAAGGAATTCAAAATAGACCAACACATTAAGATGCTAAGCAGTCTTTTGAGACTTTTAGAAACGAAAACCATAGCCAGTCAGAATTTAACGATGATCTGTGTAAAATGATTTTGGCTGATGCTAATATTCCTTTAAACAAGCTGACCAACCCGCAAGTAAAGGCTTTTCTACAAAAATATTCAAAATTTAATGCTCCAGATAAATTAACATTGAGAAAAAACGTCGTTGGAAAGGTTTGTGGTACCGTGGTAGATGAAAGAAAGAACAAAATTGGAGGTAACTATAAGTACAATGTCGTCGACGAAACAACTGATTCGTGTGGTCGTTACATAGGTAATTTAATGATCGGAACACTAACAGAATAAGAACCTGGAAAAGCTTACGACATAGCTGTAAAATAACTAGAAAAACAAGCAACCTTAGAAATACCCGTTTTATTCAAGAAACATTAATACATTTCTTTTTGCCGAATTCAGTTCCTATAGATAATAGTATATTATTTTATATGGAGGAAAAGTGATACTTTTCATGGCGCGCTCGTGTTTAACAGCCGAACGGAGTGAGGCTGGTAATAGAGAGCAAGCCATGAAAAGTAACTTTTCCTCCAAATAAAATATGCTGTTTTTTCTTCAAATGTCGACATATTAATGCAAAAACATCTCTTAATAGTAATAATATCTAATTATTATTAAAGGTAAATGTGTTCGCAAGGCGACTTAGACCACGGTCATAGGTGGCCTTGCTTAGACCGGTGTCGGTGAATTATGTAACATAAAGCTGTCAGTGGACACTGTCAACAATATATTTTTTTTTTTGATGGCGTCTCCGATTGCGTTTTAATTCCGTATTGATAAGCAGTTATTGAGTAAATTCGATTAAATAATAACCAATTTGTTCCTAAATTAGTGATTTTTAGAAATGCAGTCACAAATTGAGTGATAAATAGAAATTGTAGTTTAATAAATCTTGAGTTGTTGACGCTTATTTTGTTGTCTGTTTGTATTGTATCTATGTTGCTATGACAACACTTTTACCTCAGCCGGCGGAAAAGTGAAAAGTAAAGCTCCGGCGGAGGAAAAACGAAACTTCACGGCCGCCTACACAGTCGAGTAATGACGGATTTGCTGACGTTTGAAGAAAAAATTCTTTACCTATTGTCCGATGCTGCGCCGTATATGGTAGAGGCAGCTCAGAATTTATTTTATGAAAATTTTGATTCATGTAGCTTACCTAGCTCACGGATTAAATAGGTTGCGAACATTGAGCTTAAATAGGTTGCGAACATGAGCTTCCTTCCCGTTGGTCAATGACCTAATAGCAAATGTGAGAAAAAGTATTCATAAAAGCCCCATTAAGAGTGTAGTTTCACAAGGCGAATTTTCCTGGAGTACCATCATTACCGTGCACCTGGAGCCTGCCGTGACCAGTTGGGTACCTGGATTCGTGCGGCAATATTTTATGCAGATAATTTCCAAAAATTGAAAGACTTAATATCACAAATAATGTCTGATGATTCACAGTGCATCCAAAAGTATAAATAAATATTTCAAAATGTTAAAGTGAAACAACAGTTAATGGAAAAAAAGGGTCAAGATCGGAAAATGTGGACATTTTTAGATATTAGAGGCAGTTTCTCGTGGATTTTATGGCAGATTTCGAGGTAAAATTTTCCATTTAGCATATCGATTCGTATAGTTTTTATTTATGAAATCTCATTTTAAACAATTTTAAGATGGAATAATAGACCAGGATAAGAATTTGTAAATTTTTCGAGCGATAAGCAGCGGTCTCTGGCGATTTTATGGGAGATTTCGAGCAAAAATTTTACTTTAAACATCGAAGTTGTGGCAAGTAATTTCAAAATGTAGAACACAAAAATACTTGCATATCATATTATTAATCTCGCATTGTTGAAGTCTTCACTTCTGTCATGTGGTCTTAAGCACACACAGTTTTATTTATGTATTTTTACAACTAGTAATTCGACATTTGAGAGCCCCCATCTACTAACAATAATATTACAAAGAAGTACGAGCCTTTGCCACTGGAGTGCACGATCGTTCACCGTCTCCTCACCCAAACGTTTGTTAATATATACTTAAAAATTCATTTTAAGCGCCAAATATACATTCTACCATGTTGTCCATCCTTATTTTAAAACATTCGAAGGAATCTATTACATTTGAATTTAAACTGTTATTAAATGCCAAAATCTGAGGTAGTTTGAGCATATTATATTCGATATTATACATCTGCATGATATTCTAGTACCCAAATTTGTAGATATGTGATGTTAGCAACTTAATAAAGTGTTTCTATAAAAAACATTATATATTTTTGTTTTCTATTAAATGTTTCGAAAAACTATCAAATAGGCCCATCACCAATAATCGCGCTTAAAATGCAACAATTTCTTTTTATGCATAGGAGGAGTAGGTAGGTATCCAACAATAAATTTTATGAAAAAGAAGGAAAAATTCCTTGAAATCTCCAAGCCTGGAGCATTTCCAAACCTGTATTTTAATATAGAATATCTCGAAAATTAAGGTTGCAAGGGGTGTTCACTGGATGAAAAATGTGTGTATTCCGGGGATTGCAGTAAAATTGCGCGTCGAGTAACCTGCGTAATGCCAAATAATCTGCTAAATTCCGAGAATCCATCCTGTAATACTATTATCGCCGAGTATACCGTTGTAAGTTGTAATGCCAAAAATTACTCCTCATCCTCCCCAATAATAATTTAAATTTTCTTCTGTACTGCAAGATGAGTTACGGAAAATAGAAAATTCATCAAAAAGAAAATTCACCGAAAAATGTTCAAAAATTATAGGATGAGGAGTAATTTTTGGCATTACAA
>MU184367.1:0-11515 GCA_016904865.1 Pissodes strobi | reverse complement strand
AATAGACGACGCTCTAAGGATTTATTCAGCTGCCATATTTCGCATCCATATAACACTATGCTATTAAAGATGGAGTTGAACAGGAGTTGTTTTTTTTTGTCGGGAGATGTTTTTGGACCACAGGATTGAATTTAAGCAGCCTATAACTTGCTTTCCTTTCATAATTCTTTGTTCTACTTCACTTTCCGTGCGTCCACTGTGGTTTATTTTTGTACCTAGATGTATTCCTCACATGCCTTAATTATTACATTTTCATCCACGGTCAAGTTGCTGCTCTCATTCCCTATGCATAAATACTGGGTTTTTGTACGGTTTATTGATAATCCCCATTTTTCGTACTCTTTGAAGAGTTTTCGAGTCATAAATTCGAGGTCTTCTTTAAAAAATTATTTAAAAAATTTATTCATTATCAATTAATTGATCATTAATAATACAAAATAAATTGTGAATTATTATGTAATAATATTTAATATTTGATGCAATACTTTTCAAATAAACTAACTTGAAACCTGCCAAAAGAAAATATTTCCGTTTCTTTGGCTTTTTTCCGCTCTGCACGTTTTTTTTAGAACTTGCCTAAATTGATCCAAACTCACCGAAATTTGAACTAAAAAACGCGGATGTACATTTTTTCCACTACTAGGTATAAGCAAATATATTTACTAAAACGTAAACCTTAACCTCACCATTGATTGAATATTACCAAAACTCATCAAAATTTGCCAAAGCTATTTGAAAAAAAACGCGAACTAACCAAACCCGACCCAACTAATTCGTATCCGGAAGGCGTTATTCGAAGGATTTTCCAGACGTTCCAAAACGGGTACTCCAAAAAAGTATTTGAGCACAAATACAAAACATTTTGGAGAAACAGTAAGTATGTACGTACTACCAAAGAAAATTCTACTTACCAAAGAAAATTCTTACCTATTTCAAATCTGGTTTCAAATACTCTCCAGCAATGTATTTTGGGTAATCTGTTTAAACTGCGACTTTAACGTATTTATTAATTTATTTATTTATTGCTTTACATCAAGTTATGGTTATACAAAACATATCACAAATGAAATAACGTTACAAAAATAGTCTTATAGTCTATAAATACCCATATTTTAAATTTTGAGTCTTTTAAACTGTATGGCTCTAAACTGATTAATATAATTTATATTTTTTGGTTAGTTTTCCTTTAATTCGGTCCGGAAGTACATTAAATAATTTTACACACATACTTGTCTCTTATCTATGCGTTGGATACTTAGCACAGACATTCGGGTATTATATTTGTGGTTTAATTCGGCATTCAATTAATTTTTAATTGCCCTTATCAAGCGCTTCTGAACCACAAAAAGATCCTGAATTGAATTATCTTTTCCCCAGAAAATAATACCATATTAACTGATGGTAAGTTCAAAATTGGCATAAAATTTAAAAGCTTCTGTTTAACAAAATGCACCACAAAAATACCCAAATTGACAAATTTTGTCGCCTCTAGTCAAAAAGCAAACAATTTTCCCAATTTTCTCGAAAACTTAAAACGTAATGAAGCATTTTTCTTAATGTAGATGGAAAAAGGATAAAAATTAAGGAATCTAGTGAAAACAGCAAGTCTAAAACTTAATCCTATCCCAAGATATAAATAAAATAATATTTTGGAAATTTTTATGCATCACTTTTTGAGATAAAGCAAAAATAAAATGTCTTCTTACTTTTTACTGCAACATGAAGTTAGTAAAAATAAAAGTAATATATTTTTTAAAGTACCCAGGTACCTACAAACCCACAATATTAACAACTCAACTAACGCAACAACCGTATTAAGAATATACGCAGTGAGGTATTCCTGGATAGAGACGATATGATAAAAGGACCTTTACAAGATTGACCAGACGGCTACAAGAAAATGGCAATATCAAATTTAACATCGAAAAAAAAAATTAAAAACATGAGAGTTAGGATAAAGACTAAGGACTAAAATAAAATATATAAAATAAACAATGTCTTTCAAGATGTTCGAGCACATAGCGAATACTGATTTATAACTGGTGCCCATTACACTCATATTTTTCAACACTATGTAAAACGATACATTTTTTCTAACTCATTACTCTATGGTCAGACAAATATTTTCCACTACTGCATGTGTGTCTCTTCTAAGTCTAACCAATATTACGAAGCCACAAAAGGAAACATTTTCGTGTCTTTTATATCTGCTTGAATTGCAGCCTCCTGCCTCATATCTAAATACGGTTTGTTAAATTGAAAAAAAAACATTTTATACTTAAATATTACTAATGACAGGATGCAATAATACAAAACCATTGTTTCAAAATGCACTGCATGATCCTTGACGTAGATGCTTCCTACATCACGCAATCAACATGAAACACTTTTTAAGTTCAGGTGTTTACTCCATCAGAATAAAAAAAGGTAATTTGAACCGTCGCGTCGCGTCGCGTAGATCAAATATCAGAAAACATCTCTTTTTGAACGCTCACAAACCAACTAATTCATTGGTATGTTAAAAGCGCTAAATTAGAAATCATCCATCTGTAATACAGTTCTAAATAAAATCCATTTAGCATTTCATGTATATTCCTTTCTTAAGACAATCAACGCCACCAGCATCGATAGGCAATAAAAGTCCTTTTAAGAAAATTGATTTAAAGGATACGACTTGCCACTTTTAATGGAGAATAAATCTAATTTATCGGGAATATCGGAATATTTTCCTGCCAGACAATTTCCCTTGGGCATTCTTATCTCGAAAAACCGACGAACAAATAATACACTGTTCTAATCTTTACTTATGATCTATCAAGCTATTTATACTTTTCTTTTCAGCATGAGGTAAAGTTTAACTATAATATTTTCTATTGTATTCAAGAAGACGTTTAAACACCTATACAGTTTCCCATAACATTTTAAGAGACAACGTTGAAAATATACTATTTAAATTTTACCAAAAATAAAACAAATGAAGACTCAGCCCTATTTTAAAGAATCTTTACCTGAGAAAACTAAGAGATAAATGGTAATTTATACTTTCGGTTCGCAAAAAGTACCATCTCTTAAAGATTCAAAGACTAGGCAACAACTACGGTCATTCAGGATGTGGTGTAGGATTGAGGTAAGAAACGCTAAGATAAAATCAAACGTTAATTAAATTAATTCATTTTCAAATCCAGTAAAGACAATATGGAGCAATTTAGGAGCAAAATTATTATTGCAGTTAGAAAACACTCGGACGAATTTAATGAATCTTTTATAGGCGGTACTGCAACTGACATACAGAACAAAACTTGATTCTGTTGGGTACCTCGATGGAGCAATTGCTACTCCCCCTCTCTTATCTAAAAAATATAAAGGCAAGAGATATGGCCGGATTCAACGTTGGGATCATAAAGTCTATTGTAAAGCTTATATTGGTGCCAGTTGCAAATCTAATAACTGTTCACGTCCAGGCATGTGTTTTCTGTTGCGTTAAAAAGAGTTGTTGCTTCACCATTTTTTTTAGAGCGATAACAGATTTCGAATAATTATGAACCTAAATCTCTGTCTTAAATTTTTTACATAATTGTCCAGAAATGGATGGTCTTGAGAATTTCTTTGAATGCAACATTATTTCAAAATGTTAGGTTGGATTTCGAAGGACCGTGGGGTGGGATGACGCAGGGCATACTAAATCTGGTTTCTGGTACTTTTAGGGCTATAGTTTTAGGTGACGCAATGTAGTCATTATTACATCCAATTTAAATATCAGACTGTGTTTGTGATTGCTCCAAAGCTATCGACAAAAAAGGTAAGTTATTTTGCAAAAAAAAATTACCAAAAGCATAACTTTGACGTCATTTATATAGTGCTATCGCTGAGTGAGAAATCGGTTGGCAGGAATTTTAAAATAATTTGTTTTGTGAATATACTATATTTACATTTTCATCAAAGCAATGGAAATTAAAGGAAGAACCGGCTGACCTATAGATGACCACTATTTTTCTTTTAATAATCATTTGGTTATCCCTGTTTTTTGATATAGTAAATTCCTTTCTGCAGGTTATTTAATAACATACGAGTGCGTGGTCACAGAGGAGATTTTCTGTACATAGTCAAGGAAATCCAGAGGAGATCTGTAGAAGAACCAAGAAGATTCGAGGAGTTCCGTTGAAATAGGATCGGTTGAAAACAAAACAACACGTAATCACTTCCGGTGCAGCTGATTGGCTCAATTCAATTTTTGAAAGTTGTATTAGAAAATGGTTCTGTCAAAACTGAAAAAAAAACCTCATTATGTGGGTTCTTTAATAAAAATTCGAAATTAACTGCAAACCGCCCGGTCTGCAGGTAAAATCAGAAAAAGCGGTGGCAGCAAATCCATCAGAGCTAATACTATTACTACATCTACTCCTCGAATCAAACTAGAATATCACCGAGAAAAATGCAGATCAAGCAAGCAGTATATATACAGCTCCCGTACATTGTATGGACACAGTAAGTGTATAGTTTGTACACACTGTTACGCGTCTAGATTATAAAGGGAGTTTCTTGTTTCTTTAGATACTCTTATCATGTCGAACGAAGTAATAGCGGGAATTTGTACTTCCAATTCGTTTTTGTTACTTCGTAAAAAGCACAGAGAAACAAAAGAAACGTTTTTGGATAGGCCAGTTAAAAATAAATATAAAAATAAAATAAATATATTTAATAAAATTTTCAAAAAACTGCCCGCGTATTTACCCATGAAATGCGTAGCGAACTATTTCTCATTAATTTATGAGCACGTAACACCAGGAACGCAGGTCCAGACTAATAATTGAAACTTGTATATTATGTTTTCCATTTCAACGGAAAACAACTCTTTCGCAACTCTTTCAATACAATTGGGATACAATTCTGAAGTATATGGGAACTCTATCGCAACAATACATATACTGTTTAGAAACGTTGTTCAGAAACATTGTATATAGTCTGGACTAGGCTTTAGAGTGGTATACATAATTTCTGGACTAACATGGTACGCACATATATATTTTTTAATCCAAAAACAAGCTCCAACATTTTTCTATTAAGAAATCTGGCACGCTGTGTTACTGGACTGCTGATGCTTTGAAATAGGCATACTATTCGCTCATCCACAGTCATACAGCTAGGCGCGCTATTGTCAATAATGTAGGGTAGACTGCAAGCTGTCTTTCATAGATCGAAAGTATTAACTCTCCCATTTTATGTGACTAGAAATAATGCATTTAGACAAAAAAAAATATATATATAAAGGACGGCTCTAAAACTCTGAACATTCAAATGGTTTTTAAGACTATGAGTGGAAATGGAAAAAGATTGATTATCATAAAATAGACAGAGTATTAACTCTCCCATTTTATATGACTATAGAAATAATGCATTTAGACAAAAAAAAAATAAAGATAAAGTACGGCTCCGAAACTCTGAACATTCAAATCGTGTTTAACTAACTATGAATGGAAATGGAAAAAGGTTGATTATCAAAAAATAGGCATCTGAATTGAATGGCACTTTTCTACACTGATCTTGTCTTCAACTCCAACCTACTTGGATTACCTATTTTTCTAAATAGCCTTTCGACACGTTTCAAATTATCAACCCTAAAGTTTCCGAACACAAAAGCAGTAATAAAATACAGAAGCCTAAGAAGGTCTTAAAATGCAATAAAAGAAGGCATTTAACATTGATAGCAAGATAACTTTATTAGTGGTACCCATCAAAGCAAGTGCCCTTGTCATTTTTAGTTATGGAGTACTTCCGGCCGTGTCAGTTAAGATTTGAACCATCCACTAATGAAATTAAGCAAGTATTTTAAGAGATAAAAATTTTAATGAATGGAACTATTTTAGGATAACAATATCACTCTGAAAAGATAGGAGTGCCGAAAAAAATATGCTTAACGCAACAAGTTGAACATTGTCCTTGATGTACTCGATTATCTTTCTACTTCATTTTGTCAAATTGTCGATAAGTAGGTATGCGTACAGCCTGAGGTAAATTTTTGGGATTTAATGCGTCTAGCCTGATCTAGCTTTTCAGAGAAGTATGCTAAACGGCCCACCAAGCTGCTTATAAACGATATGATATAACTTGATTTACGTCAGGTTGTAGGGCAAGTCTTCGACTTGCCGACTGAAATGCTACTATGTGCTCTACACCACACTAAATGATCTGTCGTTTAACAAGTGTTTTTATAACCTATTCGTTGAATATTAATTTTAGTTTAAATCAATAGTATATATAGTACAGCGAACAAACGTGCCTTCCATGATATCTAAGACCTAAGCATGTGATTATTCTATGGAAGCAAAATAAGCCTAAACATGCCAAAGAGTTTAGGAAGCCGCCATGCATGCTCTCTTCTAAATCGATCGGAAATTAGAGTCCTCTATTTAGAATCCACAACATAAACTAATCCGAATTAACCAAAAATACTCTATAATATTAATAATTAAGTCCTACATTACCGATTGACTTTCAATATTTTAAATTATGGATTTTTCGATTAATCCGTTTAAAAAAAAACCTATACCTAATCGAATATTTGTCCATCTCTACTACAAAACTATAGATAAAAAATCAAAAATATATTCGTACATAAGCGTACAGGATTTTCCGCACATTTTGACACCTACCTACAGCGTTTATTTGAAAGAATATCGAAAAATAGTACACCAGATGTCACTTAACGGATCTTTGTACATAGCGAATACACACTCCCAGAATTGATTTTAATTCACCTGGCATTCTTCAATACCAATCTTCCAGTAAATTTTTAATCAAAAACTCATTTACTAATAATAAAATTGCTAAATAACCGACAGTCTTAGATCATAATTTTTAATCTTTAACGAGCCTAACACGTTTAATAGCCAGGTAATAATTATATTACAATAATGCAATATAATAATATTTAATACTATATCATTGCTGCTTCTTTCGTATTAAATAAAAACTAACAACTAGCTAGTGAACAGTTATTTGATTGCAAGTTTAATTTGCACTAAAAATAAGTCCACAAGCCATAAGGGCATCATTATATTTAAATTAAACACCTAATGTAATTTCCATTGCACATTTTAATGCTAATTCGTTCTACAGACTTTGAATTTCAATTAATTGATAGCAGTGTTATTGATGTTTTTGCGAGTGTTTATGTTATCATTGTCATAAGAATGACTAATGAGTAATAAGTAAATAATATCTTATCGCAAGCAAGTCTATTTTGAGCTGTTTGAATTAGTGTGACTACCACAATAAGAATTGCAAAAAGTATAATATTTTGAAAATGCATTATTAATCATAAGCCCAATTATAAATTATAATACAAATGAGTAAGACCTCACCTCCTAGTATTTAAGGAGGTGTTGGTAAACCACTGAAGTGTTAATATTTTCCTGGATAATTTTACGTACCTCTATTGAATGAATTAAAAATGAAAACTTTCTCAAAAGATAACATTTAAAATTAACCAACCTAAAACCTAAATGAATAAGGAATCATTCGGCATCAATAAACTTGTACCCTCTCATATTAAATAAGGACCTGGCACAAGCAGTTATCACAGTGACAGCCATAGGGACCTTTGCGATATATCCAATAATATTTCTTTTTTCCAGTAAATACTGAGATTAAAATTTCAAAACCTAATCTAGATAGTAGAAAAAATCGAAATTGAACATTTATAGAAACGTTACTGATCCACCAAATCAAAAATAATTGTGTTAAAATTTAAACTAAACAGGAGACTAAACATTACTGTTCCTCGAATCGCTTGAAAGATATAGGTAAGTAATTATTTATCTTGTATAATGGAAATACCTAATGTTAAATACATTCTTGAGTTGTACTCAAGACGATTTTACGATTTTGGATATTTTAGCTGGAGAGTTTTTATCTATTTTCTTGTGGTAAAGGTTGACCTTTAGAGTGCAATAAACGCCACGAAAACGTACTTCTATCACAAGAAAAGAGATAAAAAACCGTTCAGTAAACCCAAAACTGTACAATTTTCTACTTCCAGATGAGCCGGAAGTTGATGTCAAAAGATAAACGGATAAATCCTTGAAAGCTAAATTAAAAAGATTCGTCATTTTGCCCTCAAACCATTTGGATTCTACGGGGGTGTTAAAAATTGGAAATAAAAATTTTCAAACGTCAATATATACCTAATACGGCATTATGGGGATTAATATGATTAGAATGTTCAATAGAATTCAAACATCAAATAAAATAGATTCACTTGGAAGAATAATGTTATTTAAAAATATCTCGCAGACCGGATGTTCAATTAAATTTAGAAATAACTACCATAAATCGGCGCCAAAAATTAAGTACTTAGGTACTACTTTGCTACCTAAGTTTTAAAATGGTCAACTCTGATAAAGCTTAAATTTTACCAAAATGACGTTTATACATTTTTAAAAGGAATCTGCCTTGAGATGGCTAATGTTACTCTTCTGAAATCTTGGATTAAATGGTAAATTTCTTAAATACCTACTAATTTAAACGAGTTCATTAAGCCTACTTTAAAACGAATATTTTTTTCTTCTCGTTTCTCTTTCATTAAATATAAGCGCTAGATATTTTACCCTAGAATCTTTTCAAGGAAAGAGATAGTTAATATAAAAATTGCACATTGGGTTAGTATCTGTATCTATCCTTATCTACTTAATGATTAAAACCCGAATATTATCTACCCTATTTTTCTATTATCAAATATTTATGCCAGATAATTCTACGTAAAAATATCTTCTCACGTGCTAAAAGAATTAAGTCTGGTTCTAATAGGATTTAATTAATATTATATTATAAAATTATTTATGAAATGATATATTTAATTAATTAAAGCCGGGTTCTGTGCTAATACCTTTTTACTAATAATTTAATTTAATGGCGTTCGAACAAAGAAATAATTTGTTGCTAATAATTCCTAAACGTTATTACATGTATCGGGACTCATTAAATTGTGATTCTTCTTGAGCAAAAACAAGGTAACAAAAAATCAGGAACAATTAAACAAAACATAAACCAGAAACGCTGGCTAGAAGAAATGCTATGTCGATTTTTCATATACGGAATATGCCAAGAACGATTTTTATATAATTGAACGCTCGAGAGATTTCCATATATATTGAACTTTAAAAATTAGGCAAGTCAATGTTATCAATATCATATCTAAAGATAAATTATTTGTACCGTGGCGTTATAACAGGGATGAATGAACAATTTAACAAAGAACTAAGCAAAAACACCCGCTAGAAGGAAGGTTATGTTGTACAGAGAGAGGCTGTAATACGCAAAGCGATTTTCAATTTTCACATACAATATAATCTAAGAAGATAAGAGTTAAACGACGAGTTACGCCTGGATTTAATTCAGTAGCGTTCTAACAGAAAAATATCATAACATAAGTAATAAAGTTTAACCAATTATTAAATTGTTATGATCGTGAATCTTCTTGAGTAGATCCTAGGTGTAAACAAAATTGGGATCACACAAACCGAAAACGCCCGTATACGTTTTTCACATATTTTAATTTAAAATTAGGAAGATGACTTCATATAGAAAATAATTAATAAAATTATGTGTATGGAAACTCATTAGTGTTCATAGAGCTGAAATACTTTAAGTAGGTATATTGAAAGATGGTCAACTTTATATTCTTAAATTAAATTACCGATGTGAAAATCGACCTAACCATAAATTATTAACATTAAATTATTGAAAATCTACCAAATCATTTTTCTAGCGGGGGATTTTGGTTTAATAGTTTGTTAAATTGTTGGGATATTTACTGATATTTTCATTTATTTGGAGGACTCAAGAAGACTCACGATCCAAACAATTTAAGGAGTCCTGAAATGGAGAGGCGTTTCCATTACCAAGCACATTCTTGAAAATTATTATGTGATAAATACTATGTTGCTATATGTGTTAGTCATATTAAGTATATCGTGTATCCCAATTCCCCAGGGAAGATAAAAAGTAAACTTTTATGTAAAAAAGTTCTGGTTCGTTCGAGGGTTCCTTATACTTACACTTCTGTAGTGAGTCGAGTTTGGTATCCCAGTATCCATTATTATACCTACTCTCGATAATACTATTGTTCTATCTATAAATAGGTATCTATCTAGATTTTTCTTGTGTTACGATTATATTATTTTTGGCCTGGTCAAGCACTATGCTTTTTAGGACATTTTTATTTATCTACCTCGGGATATAGAATATCTTAAAAAGCACATGGCTGTTTTTCAGGTTTTTATTATGTTTTGATTATTTTGATTGATTTGTATTCCAACGAGTACTGAAGTTTGTAAAATAATCACAGGATAAGAGGAAATTTACATAAATTATTGGTTAGGTATAGAAATGCGCTTTTAAATATGAAACCTATTATAAAAATGTTCCTTTTAACACCAAGGGTTTTCGAAAATATAGACCCACTACACTCAAAACCACTGATCCTGATAACACCTATTACCTGAATTCGTGCTAATCGAAATATATGCGTAATATATCCGCAGAAATCTGTAACGAAAAGTGTGAGTCGTACGAGCTTTCAATACGAAAATCGAACTCACCACGCCTCAAAACACCATTTTTCGACTTACTTACAGCCAATTTAATGAACATCTCAATATTTCGAAAGACTGAAAAAATGTCTCATTTTTACTATGTGCACGTTTAAACGGAAATCTATCTCATTAACAATTCTTTTCATTTCAAATCTAACGGATTTCTTTTTAATATCGCGTCCTACGAAAAATTGTTTACTAATTTTTTTTTATTCCTGACGCAGTGTTTCAAGTACTGGTCTTAAGAAAAAATACATACCTAAAGAAATCATAACTTCAGTAATAACAGTGGATACTACTTTAACATTAAATTTGTGCCCTTACATAAATCTGCAAGAACAGAAAAAAAAGAACAACAGCCATACAATTCAATTTTCAATTCCCGAGCTGAAGCACAAATATAGGCACAGACTATCCATACTATTTTACTAATCAAATTCCTAGTGTATCAGTTAGTGTCTAAGTGAATTTTTTAAAAGTTTATCAAATATCTTTAAGCCTCGCTTTAAGCTATTTGAATTTTTTATACTATCAGGCAGGTTATTATATACCAGATGCAGCTTTGAGAGGAAAATTTAATCCTATGTTTATTCTGCTTTGTGAAATATATATATTATTGCCTGATAAGTACCATATTGTGGACTTCATTTAGACATGTGAAATCAGAATTACACTTTTGTTGACTATTAATTATTTTGTACATTAATATACATTGTTCTATAATCAAAATATGTTCTAATTTAAAAACACCAATCTCTCTATATAATAAATCTGTATTTGTTATTAAACCATAGTTAAAAGTAGAATTTTATTTTGTAAAATTTCCCAAACTCACGTACCAGTTAAACCCGCGCGGTAGCCTAATTCGTACAGGTTCCGCCGATTTAGGCTCCATTCATCCATTCTTACAAGCCCGTTTAGTT
>MU184366.1:84998-148563 GCA_016904865.1 Pissodes strobi | reverse complement strand
TCCTTCTAATCTCATTGATAATTAATATTTGATGGCCTAACATGTGTATACATTTTCATATTGTTATTAACATTATTTGCATAAATATTTCTTTATTTTCATGAATAATTCATATTTGATGGCATAACATGTGTATATATTTTGATATTGTTATTAACATTATTTGCATAAATATTTCTTTATTTTCATGAATAATTTATATTTGGTGACATAACATGTGTATACATTTTGATATTGTTATTAACATTATTTGCATAAATATTTCTTTATTTTCATGAATAATTTATATTTGATGGCATAACATGTGTATATATTTGGATATTGTTATAAACATAATTTGCATAAATATTCCTTCTATTTTCGTGGATAATTCATATTTGATTACATAACCTGTGTATATATTTAATGAAATCGTGTTATGCTGTGAACAACACCGCTTTAAGTGAAAACATAAAATGTATTATTTGCTGTATTTTCGTGCTAGGGTTTTAATATTAGAATGAGTGAGGGAGTACACAAGGGCCTTGATGAATCTATACTAACCATTTCCTACCCTGACGGGAGAATATCCTAGTTATAAATATAATGATCATTCTAGAGATAAGTATAAAACTATACTATGGTATTGTCCCATATTTGCAACTAAATAGCTGGGTAGCCTCCGTAATCCAGGACCTCGGTACCTACCAGCGGCGTCTGGTTAACTAACAAAAACCTCTTCAGTTTTAAATGTATTGTTACAAGTGTGGAACTACGAATTGAGGTACGGGAGACAGTAATTTAATTAATTAAAATACTAATAGATTATACAGCATAATTCGGTTTAGGAATTTAGATCGAGGGTTTCTCTGCCATACTCTTTCCCCTCGTGAATTCCAGGCTGAGTCCGGCACGTTTTTCTTGAATAAATTAGGCGTATTAGGAATCTGTGGTTTCATTTACATGACGCACCTTTCCCTCAAGTTTCCCTAAATGTCTTCCGTTGAAGCGCATAATGAGTGAGTAAAATTGTGCAAGATAATAACACAACGTAGGTATTGGTCCTCTTTTTAATCCATTTCGTTTTAATCTAATTTGACGATCATTGGCAAAATAAAGGCAAAACACAATTTTACTTATCTACTATGTTGAATCGACCCGGGTACGTTATACTACAGCGTGTAACGGTAAACCACGAGGTGTCAGCCCAGCGTTTTAGATACACATACTTCACTATATATCACAGTTTATATCGATCATGCATCACTCAAAATTTAACATACAACCCGACGCCGACAGTCCAAATAGACTCGATTTATCTTATAATACCAGAAAGGTTTTCAAAACTTTATATTCAGAATTATCAGGTGCCTATAATAGTCATTGTCATGACAACCGCGCTTGCTGCTTTTTTCTATTTTAGCCTTGGTAACTTTATTATTGGCATCTTTTTTAAAATTGCAATTACCCATTTATAATGACGTCCTTTTTGTTTATCTTTGTTTAGTATATTTCAAACAGCGGTAAAAATAATTTAAGGAAAATTTGGCGTCTGATCATTGTTCATTTATTATAAATACACATCCATTATACTTTTACCAGAAATATCCATCACCCTTAACCAATAACATATATTTATCAGTGTGTTGTCAAAGATATATTTGAAAGAATAAAAAATGTCTCGAAAAAGATATAATGAGAAAAGGTAGCTAATAATGTTAAATATATTAGCTTTTCTTGAACTGGAAAAGGAACAAGTCCAAAAGAAATTGCACTTTAAGTTGAGAACATAATACCACGAGCAGCAGAAGCAACAAAATTGAGCTCCACAACAATTGCAAATAATACAGACCAAACTGACACAATTTAGTATGTGTTCGCCGGAGGAAAATATGCGATATTGGCTACAATAAGGCAAAAGTTCAGAGAACGAAATGAATACTTTGAATATTCAATCGATTCCCTAAGAATATAGGCTTTAACTGGAAGAAATCAAAAAAACAGAAAATATTTAATGCACTTACCAGACATTGTTCATAAAAGAATCAACTTTTTAAGGAAGTAGATAAAAAAATCTAAATTAGGTCCAGAAGGTTTTGCTCATCTTTACATATACGAGATGTGAATTTTTAGCAAGTCAACATATCGTAATAGCTGACAAGTTAACACCAAGCACACGGATTCCAGAAAAAATAATGAGGGTAAAAGTTATCTTGTTATCTATTTAGAGTCTCGTAATATAAATCTGCGCCTTCTTCATTTTCATAATTCCGGCTTTTTATACACTTTTTAAATTAAAGTTAAAAGTAAAAAATAAATAAATAAAGGGGCCTAATCGGATGATTTGAGTGCTATGGCTCTTTAAAGTCCCTTCTGCTCGGCCCCCCAAAATCTCCCAGCGAAGCAATATCAGTCTATGCAGGAATATAATATATTACTTTATGCACTTTGGATCTAAAGTAGCGGTTTTAATCCCTGATTTCGGGGACTAAAGTGACAATTTTAATTCCTAGGGATTAAAAACAAAATTATTGAATTATGAAGCAAAAGTATGTATTTATTAATTTATTATTACAGAATAATCTTTCAAATAAGGCACTGAAATAGAAAAAAAACTAACAACACACTTGTGAATTTATTTGGCAAAAACGAGTCACAAGCTTACAGTTATTTTTACTAATTAAAACCTAATTTTTGGTATCATTATTAATATTAACGTTTATGCTAGCGCCAGTACAGTTATTTAAGTTAAAAAGAGATTAAAAATTGGAGTCTGCAATATATTTAATTAAAGTATTTTGTCGAAAGACGCCGTGGAAGATGTAATTATATTTTGTACAGCAGAACTGGAGGCAATGGAAACTGTTGGCGACAAAAATTTGCACTTTGCATTTTCAACATAGCCCTCGGCAACGGCACTACTTTTCCAACCACCATGTCGTTTAAGTTGGTCCAGGTTTGCTCCCGAATCTCTAGGTAAAAACGCCGACGTTCTTCTAAAGCAGTGCCCGGTATACAGCTTTGCCTTTGGTAATTTCAGATATTCGGCAATTTTTGTTGTCCAAATGTGTTTTTGCCGACAGGCATCATCCGGTTCTGTACCCGACAAAAAATCTCGTATGCTGTGTAGGTGGCCTTAGAGCAATATATTTTTCAATAATTCTACCACATCTGTAGAGTTTTCAGTGGATCCTTTAACCACAAAGGAGCGGTGCTTGTGGTTCTGGTGTCCCGTATTCTTACCAGAAAAAAAATGTTCATGATCCGAATCATCACTGTAATCTAACTGGCACAGCTCCTTCCCCCGACAGACCCCAGCTACACCCATAATTAGCGCTATCTATAACAAAATTATTGTTTATTACTAAATTTTGTAATACAAAATTGATGGTAATTAGGTACCTTGTTCATTAACAAGTCATTTGAAGCTTTTTGTAGAAATTCTTTGATGTTATGTAAGTCCAGAATCATTAACTTCTTCGGTGTATAACTATCACTTTTCCTTCTTAAAAATGCCGTAAGCTTGCTATACTTGCTTATATCGACATTAGTGTCTAGAATCATCGTGGCTCTTGTTATGGAATACTGGCTCTATAACGACGAGGCCTTCAGTTTCTTGGACTTTTCAAAAAATGCCAATGGCACCTTTTCTTCTAAGAAACTATTCACGCTTTGTTCTTCACACTATTTTGTAAAGTCTGTATATTGTTTCTCCATCTATACGAGATATTTTGGGGGTAGCTACACGACTTATAGCCTCTTCGGCGGCTTTTTCAATATGCATTTTTAAAATTTTCAGCAATGTGACACGTTTTTGAAAAATAAATTTGTTAGCGTCAAGGGATTTTTTTTAATGGGCCATAGCAACGTATTAAAACACACTAAGATTTTGAGTGGATTTTGGTATGTCAAGAATATAAATACCAGACAACAACGTTTATGATATTTTGTAATAAAGTACCTAGATCCCAATGGTGTTTTATTTCTTTCCTGTAATTATTTTTTCAAAGTGCATAAAATAGCGTATACACCACAGGACTAAAGTGTTTTTATTCCTCAGCAAATTGTAGCCCTCGCTTCACTCAGGCTACAAACTTTTCGCCTCGGGATAAAAAAAAATATTACTTTAGTGCCTAGGCATATAATATATTATCGGATGTTAAGGATGACAAAACAGATTATAAGGCTCCCACTGTAAATTTCTGGGAGCCTTTAATGTGCCGTAATTCCCAAACAATCCGATTGACCCCAGTTCTTTTTCGTCTAAAAAAAAAAACATACATCTGTGTCCCCCTAATTACAACATACAACTCTCTAAGAACCGTGTTAATCAACATCTTCGCACACACACCGCTCGTCGAGCGCCATAGGATCTCCCTTTTTTGTGTGTCACACTACCATAAAAAAATACTGGAGATGATTTGACTGCACAACCTTCCTATGTATCTAGTGCGTGACACTTTACTATATTTAGTTTATATTTTGGTAAAACGATTTTGGATACTTTATAGCATGGGTGCCACAGTTTTGAGATTTAAGAGAATATGGGTTATCATTAAGCTATCTATGATTTTTTCAGGTCGTCGCCGTCGGTATATTGTGGTCCACGCTGGAACAAAATATAACTTCATTAAAGGCGCTAATTGCATATTCAAAAAAAGATCAAGCATGAGAGAAAAGGAAAAATTTTGAAAACTGGTTTAAAGTTCAGCTGGTTTCAAATTTTCCTCCGAAGTCTTTAATAATCACGGACAATTCTGGTCTGCTAGAAGAAACCCCAAAAACTCCTTGGACCAAGCAGGGACTAATCGGGTTGCTGAAGGATGAGAATATCAGTTTTTGAGAAAAAGTCTTGAAAGATCAAATATGGAGCAATGCACGTAACAACGACACCAGTAAAAAACAGACTTTCCTGATGAAGATGTTAAACCTTTAGAAAACAAAATTTTGCGATTGGCACTATACCATTGCATGTTTAATGCAACTGAAATGGCGTGGTCCGTATGTAAACCAAAATACGATTAATATATTTCTAATCTTAAGGGTTCACAATCAGAATTATTGGCTATATGGGAAAGGGTAATAAAGAAAACCTTTATAGGTCATTCGAAAAATATTTGAAACATACTTAAATAGTAATTTAAGAGGCTTGGGAGGTAATACAAGTATGTGAGGCCTCTGATATTCTGCCACTTGTAATTACTACGGATGAAGATGACAACGACGACGAAAACAACAACACTGACTTCAGTTCTGACTCTGACAATACCGACGTGACTGATTGATAGCTTTTTTTACGTAAATTTTATTTTCTGATTTATTATTTATATATTTAAACCATATCGTTACAATTACCTTAACCTGGCAATGCAATTTGTATTTTTTTGGAATTGCAGTTTTTACCGTTTAGATTATAATTTTTATTTTTATATAGGAAGTAAATTAAATTGTCATTATTTCCATTTTTTTTGCCTGTAAGCTAAAATCATTATTTTTGTGGGAATCAATTCGTATGAAAAACTCTACATTAAATTTTACGCCTGTGTGCAAAATTTCGCGCCTCTAGCACCATCCGTTTTGCTTTAAATGCAAAACTCGCTTCCATAGGATGTGTTTATGCCTGCTTATTGTCATTCGAGGTGCAAAAGGCGCCAACGGCCCTCTCTCTTTGGCACTTTCTATGGATCCATTAGGCTTTTTCTACATACAAATATCGCTAAATAAAACGAAAAGAAATTAGATCGTACTTTTTCATGTAATTTAGTAGCCTTAATTTATACAGTCGCGGATAAATAGGATATGCATGGGCAGTTTTAGACGGTTAAATATATCAAAAGTAGTAACAATAACATATTTTATTATGGCCTTCGCAGTACAGTTAAAATGTCACTGTTGATAAACCGCCAGTAATTTTTTTCAAAATAAACATTAGGGAACATACGTTTTTGGCCGCTAGCATGACGTCATGAATAATTTCGACGTTACGTTCAGTTTAGTGAAGAAAATATTATTATGGTTGTTGATTCTAATTTCGAGATGATCTCTTCTAATATGGAAGGAATTGCGCAAAACATTGTGTAATCCCTAAAAAATCACGACAGAAGTACGAGCTAACCCATGGAAAACTTGGATATTGGTGTAAAGAGAAAGGAATCAAGAATAGCAGCAATGAAATGGTTCTCATGGCATATTCGCATCCAATTGGCATTAATACTTTTAGGAAAATTCCATGAAATATTGCATCGTTTTTAAGTGTTTCAAATCGTTAACGATATAATAGAAATTGTTAAAAGGCATTATGGTTGGCACTCCAATACGGTGGAAGAAAGCTATATAGAAGAAGAAGAAAGTGTCTCTAATATTTTTTTATCCGGTTAGTCGTTTTATTCCATAGTCATTAAGAGAACACAGCGAGTGGACGTGGCCACTCAACATAATGGTCTCGTCGAACCACTAACTATTAGTGGATAAAGTATGCTTTTGGTGCTATAATTATTTCTACACAGTCGGCGACAGGTGCATTACTAGTTCTCAGTTATTTTCTCCCTAGCTGATTTCATGTTTAGTTATCGCACAATACACAATCGGTATAGCGTATTATTCAGAATTTCCGTGTATCTATAGTTTTGTTTACGCAAATTACGTAGTAGTGCGTAGACTTTCCTCGCTAACAGGAGTCGAGTGCTTAGATTCGGTAATCCTGTGTGATCGCGTTCTTGTTGTGTGAGATTTAAGATAATTGATTTAAACGCTTCACCTAAGCCAGGATCAACGACGTACTGATTTATAGGCAGTTGTACTTTTACGATCTAACAGTCGAGATTCTGATTACTAATTAAAAGTTAAATTTTTTATGAAATATATCGCATTCTTTAGATTTTTTGAGAATTGGACGTTAGATTCAAATGAGAAAGAAGGACGGTGTTTATTTTAGAAAAATCTGCTCGTTGAAAAATAGACCATTGGTTTAAAATCTGATTTTGTTTGGATTTTTCTTAGATAGATACATTATGGGTAAAGGGAAACTGAGGTTGTAGACCCTTTAACAAAATTATTTGCTAAACCAGAGAGGATGCAAGAACAATTAAAAAGGTTTTCCGTCTTTTTGGCGACTGTGAACCAAAGTAAAATTAGTGAGCTTTAGGGTCATACCCAGATAATGGAAACGTCCTATCGGATTTAAAGAGAATATCTTTCAACTATTTGCTAAGTCTACAAACAAATCGTAGATATACATTATAATGCAATCTTTTAATCATCATCAATTATCAAATCAACCTGTTAACGATAATAGCCATGTTAGTAATCCAATGCTGAGCGAGGGTTAGTAGAAAACCCAGGTAGCAATCTATCGAACAATGACAGAGAAGCAAACCAGTCCAGAGACCGAACCATCAAAAGGAGTATAATAGATATAGACAGGTGCGTAAGAAATGTAGGGGTACAGGGGAGTTTGGTTCTCCCAGCACATATCCAAGAAGGTAGCAGAGTGGGCCAACCTGGCGTGATAAAATGGAAACGTAAGATGCTTTTGATAGGATGCCAGGCCAGTGCATTAGCTACTACTATTAGAAGATAGAGTCTAACGAAGAACCAGAAAACTAGTAGTAGCCAGAATTGAAGATGGGGGGTCAAGATGTGAAGTAGCAGATTTTACCAGACGACATAAAAACACACTTTTAAAAATTAAGCAACGTTGAAATCAAGAGGGGTCTTTCAAAAAACAAGTTGGTATTGGTCCGGCCCGCATATCTGTCCCTGAACAAGATGATGCACATTTGGGATATCTAAGGGCAAATTCGTTTGAAACTGCAAGAAACGCTGTCATTTATACAGGATTTTTTGGATCTCAACCTAACGCCAGCAGAAGAGTCAAAAAATCTATCTTGAAAACGGCGTAGCTGCGAAAAAAATTATGTTAACAACTGAACTGAGGCAGTCTCGGTTATTTTTCGCCCTAAATTACACATACGGCGACCATTAGTTTTGGAACACGGCAGTGCTCACTGATGAGAAGATTTTTCAGTCAACATATAATGCACAAATTCACGTATGACGTCCAAACAATACAAGATTCGAAGAACGGGACAATATCAATCTTGCTTTTAGACCTGGACAATTTTAGGATAAGTGTGCCTATGTCTCTGTCTCTGGTTTAACGCCTGCCGAATATTATATGTCTGTTCTGGCATATGTAATTCTCCTATCTATTGCACAAATATATCGAAATAACTCATTCGTGTTTGAACAGGATAATTACCCGGTCCATACCGCAAATGCTGTGAGAGAATGACTTTATCGTAACAATGTGGATGTCTTACCATGGCTCGCGTATCATCCTGATATTAATCCCAAAGAGAATGTCTGGAGCCTAATTTAAGAGAAATATATAAGATAAATTTTAGATCGCACAACTCTAATGAATTATGGGAAGTAATCCACGAGTGCTGGGAAGGGCTTGATCCAAATGTTATAGTGAATTTAATTAACTCAATTCCCGACAGATTGGCTCAAAGATATGAAAAAAAAAATGGTCATATGACCAAATATTAAATTTTTACCATTATTATTGTTGTTTTATTTTAGTTGTTGTCGTTTTTAATGTTGTTATTGGTTACGATTAAAAAAAATTGCGCTATTATAGAAATACTCTTATAAATTAAAATTATTGATCACATTTTACTTAAATGATTTTATTTTGTCTAGCGACGTCAATAAGAGAAGCCTGATTTACGCAACTATGACAAGTTAGAGAGTCAATAATCAAAACCATTGGGGATACACTTGACGCAATTAGTCACAGGCTAAGAAATAATAAGAAAAGGGCAATCATAATTCAGGAATTTAATGGAAGGAAAGCAGGCAACAGAGTGTAACGAAGCAGCAACGATGCTGAGAGTGCTTTTCTCAAGATTGCCGAACCATACAGATCGCACATCGTGTGAAGGAACACGTTCTTAAGCATTGTTTTTGCCCAATTCATGTTTATGCTTAGTTTGAAGTTGCTCGAAAACCGTCAATTTCAAACATAACATGGTGTTTGTATAAATATATATGAGTTTTTTTCTCATGGAATCTTACCTTCTTAATATATTTCAATTCTTCAGAAACTTTTGCGTATCGCAATTTCTCCTATATTTTATGTTATCTGGGCGAAAGCATTTTCGCCACTTGTTTGGACGATTCTGTGCATAGCAGTATTCAGAATAAAATATGAATTCTTATTGGAAAACATTTATCAAAATATTACCAAAAAAATAAATACTGCTACTGACTTTGTTACCTATTTTAGGGAACACTCATTATGAGATTTTTAAATTAAATAATATTCATCTAGTCGTTCCGCCATCTCAAGGCATAAGCTTGCGTTATACTAAGTGCCATGAATCTTGAAAGCTTTTCTAGACAAGTTCTTAATCTACGTATTTACCATGTTAATCTATAGCTAGCAGTAGTGCATTACTATTGATTTAAACACTTTTAATATATTTTGGTGATTATATTACCCGCCGCGTGCAAGTAAATTTTCTTAAAGCATTATTCACAATCACTGACTTAGAGTTAGACGTTAGTGTGGAAAGAGTGGGAAAAAGAAAAATGGAGGAACAAACTGAAAAAGAAACAGGAGAAAAGAAGAACTGAAAAGAAACAGAAGCAGAAAAAGCAAATGTAAATATGTGAAATTAAAAGAAGCGTCATATAAACACCTCTAATTATTGATTGAAATAAGTGCCGATTTAAAAAAAAAATAAGAAAAAATATCTGAAGCGCAAAGAAAAATACTGTGCTTGAAATGCTACAGTGTGGCAGAAGACACGCAAAAGAAAATGCATTTGGCCATTCTTATACGAAATATTCCTGTTGCAAAAAAGAAAAAATGACCCAAAACAAAAATTCGAAGAAAGTCCATCTAGTGTTCAGTACAAATAAATCCCATCTGATGACAACTTCAAAGTAATTGAAGATAAAAATAAAAATCTGGAGGAAAGAGAAGATCTAAAATTCCTGAGTAAAATAATTCATCCTCCTAAAAAAGAAGAATTTAAATGAATAACTTTAAAGCCAAATCATTTCTGAGGAATATAAAAGTTTTTGAAATGACATTTCTATATCTATCATGCAACGACAGATTGAAGATTCATCTTTCTGGTTAAGTTTTATTAAAAAGAAAAATTTAAATTATATTTTAGGTTTAGTTAATAATATGTAACATCACCAGCTTCTTGATAAAGACACTAGAGAGGCTGGTGGACCGATACCTTAGGGAGTGGCTGGCTCTGAGTCCGGAACAGCACGCATATCGAACGGGCAGGTTGGTGGACTCGGCTCTTCACCACCTGGTATCCAGGCTGGAGGAGGAGCTGGGGGGCGGACGACTATCGGTGTGCGAGTTTGCGGATATTGAAGGAGCCTTCAAGAACACAGACGTGGGTTCGATTTGCCGATCGGTGGAGCGACCAGGGGTGGGTCATAACGAGCTGGATCCGCTCCATGCTCACCGGGCGGAGAGTCGAGGACAGGCTGGAAGATGAGGTGGTTGGGGTTGAGTCATCGCGGGGATATCCTCAGGGGGTCTTGTCTTCCCTCCTGTGGTGTCTAGTGGTAGACGAGATCCTACGCATCCTGAGAGTAGAGCATGGGGTCTATGTACAGGCCTATGCATACGACGTTGTGATAATGGCACAAGGTACTGAGGTGGGAATATTGCAGAGGCTTCCGGAGGAAGCACTGACAAGGTTCTCACAGTGGTGTAGGGATAACGAACTCAGAGCGAATCCCAACAAGGTAGAGAGGGTCATCTTTACCAGGAAAAGGAAGTTGGAGGTCTCTCCCAACATCACGTTCGAAGGGACCTCTCTTGTGGCTAAGAAATGCGTCAAGTATCTGGGTGACTGGTTGGACCCTAAACTGACCTTTCAGGAGCACATTCGGCTCCAGACCGCGGCGGCGCTCAGTGCTCTGTGGGCTTGCCGTAGGGCGCTGTGAGGGACCTGGGGACTTGGATCGAAAACTATGCTATGGATTTAGAGGACGATGATCGCTCCGATGCTCATGCACGGATCGGTCGTTTGGTAGCCAGGATCCATGAAAATAGCATCCAGACTAGTGCTGGACAAATTACAGCGACTTGCATGCCTCTGCATCACCGGGGCTATGGGGAAGGCGCCCACAAGGGCCCTGGAGATGCTGGTGGGGTTTCCCCCGTTGACGGACCGGGTGAGGCACGAAGCAGCCAGAGCCGCCATGAGATTGGCTGACGCGGGGATGTGGAGTGACAACGGCTCCTGTCAGGGCCATTGTGGTCTATGGCGAGGCTTGTCTGGGGACCTAGCCATCCAGGGTATGCCAGGTGACGCGATGGTTCCTGATATAGGCTTCCCCGAGAGGCTGAATTTCCTCTTCCCTTCAAAGGAGGATTGGATGGAGGAAGGGACGGGAACCTGGGATGGGCTTGTCTGGTTCACAGACGGGTCCAGAATGGGAACACTGTCCGAAGCTGGTACGTACTGTGAGGCTCTGGGGCGGAAATTATCCGCCTCACTGGGCGAGCACACTACGGTTTTTCAAGCGGAAATTTTTGCGATTATGATGGGGGTCTGGAAGTCGTTAAGGCTCAATGTCGGTGGCGGGAGGATTTTCTTCTGCTCCGACAGCAAGGCCGCACTCATGGCGCTGAAGTCGGTCCGCACGCGCTTTTTCTTGGTAAGGGAGTGTAGAAGCTGGCTGATTAAACTTGCAAGGCGTAAAAAGGTTACGCTGGTCTGGGTACCGGGAACCTCGGGGGTACCGGGAAACGAGGCTGCGGATGCTTTAGCCAGAGAAGGCTCCGCACGCAGATACTTGGGGACTGATCCCTGTATGGGGATCGCCCAGAGTGTTCGCGTAAGAGCTTTGGGGGCCTGGATGGAGGGTCGGGCGGAGGAGGTATGGCGGACGGCTCCGAGGATGAGGCAGACGAGGCTCATGATACATGGGCCCGCGAGAGTCTCGCCAGGGGGCTGTTCTGCCTACCTGGGAAGGAGTGCAGGGCCCTCGTAGGATTTTACACAGGGCACTGTAGGCTTAGACGGCACCTGGCCCTGCTGAGGATTTCAGAGGAGGGGGAGTGTAGATGGTGCATGGAGGACGACGAGAATATCCCGCCTTCGCGTAAATCTTTGGCGTGACGTTTATCGAGCCAGATTCAGTGCATCGTGTTAGTCTGAAGAAGATGCGGGCATTCTTTTCAGGAGGACCGTCATCCTGGAGGTTCTCTAATGCGGGCTGGGGGCACAACGGGCCCAATTGGTGGCCTAAGTGCAAGGTCCGCTAGTGGCCACCCATTCTATACTGATACTAACCCAAACTAATCCCTTCTATACTGATACTGATAGGTAACATCACAATAAAACTACTTTGCCTATACAAAAAAAATTGATTTTATTAAACTAAACAGGTTATAACTTTTGCATATTATGTTAAATGTCTCTGGATTTTTTTACTCTAAGAAATGTGTTAAGTAAGTATATTTAATTTTTTAATTTTAATAATCATGTGAAATAATTCTGAAAAGAATTATAATTATATAATGTCTTAATTTTGCTACGAAAGTTCAATCTACTCCTACTGAAAAAAATACACACTTTTTGGTAAGCAAAAAAATAACAATTTTACGTCCTGAAAAACATTAAAGTATACTATAAAACTGTTCTACTTATTTCTGAATAATCTTTACGTTTTCGAATTATGATCATTTGTTTAAATGCAACTGCGCTAGACCATCGAAATATTTGAATAGTTATGTACAGGGTGGCTCGAATTCAAGACTGTGTATAGGGAACTCAAAAACTATACGAGATACAGGATCGATCAAATTAGGGCAAAATTGCGCATTTAGGTGCCTAACAATATTCTCTTTAGAAAGTTTTAAAATTCCGAGTATTTTCGGAGATATTCGAAAAAAAAGAAATATGGAAAAATGTATTTCAAATTGAATTTCACTTTTGCATTGCCACTTTTTTCGCCCAATCCAACGGTGGTATCCAGTTTGGAATCCGATGTTTCGTCTTCAAGGGGTCATCATCAGCTTCCTTTTCCTATTAATATGAATATTTGTATTTATTTTTTCTTTTTGTTTTTTTAAATTTCTATTTCGACTTCGTTTTAAATTACCGATTTTGCTTTGTGGTAAAAAATAAACGAACCCAATTGTTTGATTTTGCTATTTTTTATTGTTATTAACAAATGCTCCAATTTTCCACTTAACACAAAAAACAAAATAAAATATTTTTATGGAACATAAAATTTTCAAAAGTAACTTAACAATTAAAATTACGCCAAAGCAAAATAAGCAATCAACGCCAATATCATCTGAGAGACGAAAAAAAAAGTTCGTATTTAAAAAAAGAAAGTTGCTGATGACTCCTTGAAGACGAAACTTCGGATTCCAAACTGGATACCACGATTGGATAAAGCGGAAAAAGTTGTAATGCAAAAGTGCAATTCAATTTGAAATCCGTTTTTAAAGGAGCTCAGGAAAAAAAATTAAACGATTTTTCAAAAGGTTTTTTTTCCGGATGTCTCCGAAAATACTCGGAATCTTAAAACTTTCTAAACAGAATATTGTTAGACACCTAAATGCGCAACTTTGCCCTAATTTAACCGACACTGTATCTCTTACAGTTTTCGAGATCGAGACGATTAAAAATATTAAAATAAGTTGAAACTAACTTAAATTAACCGAACTTTGGCGACTAACTAAAAATAGCCAAAAACATTAAAATTGGTTATAACGTATGGGAATTGGTTCAAATGACTAAAATAAATTAAAACTAACTAAAGCTAATCGAAAGCTGATTGAATGACTTACCAAAACTAATAAAAAGTAACCAAAAGCACCAAAAGGGGCTAAAACGTATCGGAATAGGTTACAAAAATTAAAGTAAGTTAAAACTAACCAAAACGAAGCGAATTTTGGTGACTAACCTAAGTAACCAAAAACATAAAATTTGATTATAACGTACGGAGTCGGTTCAAATGACTAAAATAAATTTGAACTATCTGAAACTAAACAGATTAAAAATATTACAGCAACGTTATGGCTAATTTATATATTAATAGCTATTCCTATCTAGGAGGGCAATTTTTAAGTCTTCATATCCGCACCTTTTGTTTATTTTTTTTTTAATTATGATAATGTTTAATATTAATGTTAAAAATGCATTTATTTAATTAAATATATTATAAGCACTCGTGTTTGTACTTTTACTTTTTTAACTCTTTAAAAACCATTTGAATTACAACACAAATCCCATTTTTGCATTTTTATTCATCATTTTCAATGTCCCCCCGGTTGCATCTTTGCGAAGGACAGTGAATTTTTGCTAAATCATTGTGGTAGGTCATGTGATGCCACAAGGTTTTCTTGAACTTTTAAGATCATGTAGAATGACTAAAAATACATTTTGAAAAAATTTACTTGAGATACATTATGTTTTCTTACCTTCGACTATCAATATTAACCTAATTAAGGTATGAAACCCAAATAAATGAATGTCAAGAATTGACTATCATGGTAATATATTTGCATATTTCATGCATTATAAAAAGGCATTTGATAAAGTTCCACATAACAAAATGATGGAATTCTTGAAAGATAGTAGAATTGGCAGCCTGGACAGGCGCATAATGAAAATCTTGTACTGGAATTAATCAGTATTTGTTAAAGTCAATAATGAGAAAACAGAAGAAGTGAAAATCCTCGAAGGAGTACGACAAGGATGCATTTTCTACTCAGAGAGGTTTTTTTCAAGAAGCCCTAGAATACATGAAAGCACGGATCTTATTAAAGGGCGAACGAGTAAACAACTTCAGGCTTGCCTATGACGTAGTTATTTTTGCAGACATTGCTCAGAAACTAGAGCCCTTAATGAATAAAGTAGCGGAGTTCACTACAAAATATAGCCTAAAAGTTAACACAAACAAAAAAACTCTTGATAATCAGCAGACACATAATTGAAGAGAAACAATAATTCACCAAACAGCAGAACGAGTACCAACTTATACATAACTCAGCACAGCATTGAATGACCAATAGCACCATTTTCAGGAAATAAAAGCCAGAATTGGTATCGCAGGAGCAGCATTCATTTAAATGTCCATATTATTCAAAACTCGTAATCTGAATTTAAAATTGACAATTAGACTCCTCCGATGCTACATATTTTTCATCTTATTGTGCGGAATATAGTCTTGGAATATCACTAACGCCCATCTGAGAGACTGGAAGCATTTGAAATGTGGACTTACAGAATAATTCTTAAAATATCACGGAGGGACAAAATATCAAATATCAAAGTACTCCTAAAACCAAGTAGAGAAATTATTTTCACAATAAAAATAAGAAAATTAGAATTTTTAGGACACATCCTCGGACACATCGTAACAAATTAAGCTATATTCCAGCTGCTAAAGTGCATATTACAAGAAAAGATGCAGAATGCAAGTATTCTTCCGAAATTTTATCAATAATTCTTGTCATAAGCCTACTAATTTGCAATTGTTACTTAGGCCCTGTTTATAGACATTGAATTTACACCTTCAATGCTTTCGATGTTACTTTCGTGTATTGTAAGAATTTAGTTACGTTCATGGGATGAAGAGATGTTTATTTATTTTCATTCTCTATTTTATTAGGAAATAGAAAAAAAATGCAATTAATTACCCCATTAATTTGACGTCTAACCTTATTGGTAATCCTAGTGATATCTGCAAAAAGCAGGTAATTTTCCAGTACTAAATTTAATCCATTAACTAATCTCCGCAATCCATTATTTACACATTTTCTGATATTTATAAACCTTTTTTTTTTGTTTATAAGTGTCTTTCCCCGAATGTTATTCGGGGAAGGAATGATTTTATAACTACCTTTAATTATTATTGAGTTTTCAGGATCGAATAATATAATAAGGTTAAGATGTATTAGTTTGTATAGAAATCAAAAATTATTTTTGAAAAAGGACACCAAGTTACTTGTTCAATGACAAAAAGTTTATGGTATGATTAATTTTAAATAATCGCGATTTTTGGAGATCGCAATTACATCAATCACTCACAATAATAATTATCGGCGGCCTATCCAATCTTAATACAAATTATGGCGTTAAAATAGCCACAATATATAATTATGAAGAAGAAGAAAATTATTTGCAAAGTCAGGTAAAGATGTCCTACCATAGTTGAGAGTTGAGAGGTCAGTTTTTTAGTTTTGGGTTTTATCTTCGGCAAAAATAAGTAAACCCAACTTTTCACTTTCGATTATTTATATACCAATGACCATAAAACCAAGCAAACAATGTATATCTGCTTGCATTTATTATTATTTACTGCACTATTTGGTGTAATACGCATTGACCAATATTGGTCATTCACGATTGGCTTGCAATTAACGCAATCAGGTCAGATGCTTCTGCCTGTGTTGTTCGCTAATAACTGCAAAAAGGCGCCAAAGCTCTCACTGCTGATTTATTACTCGTATACGCGAGCACAATTTTCCAGAATATGTGGTTTGCTTGAAATAGTTAAAACCAAAACGTAATGTGAATATAAAAAGGTCAACAAGCACTGTAAAATTTAAGAAAAAGCGTTAAGATTTCTTTGCAATAAAATCGGCCACTTTAGTTCTCCGTATTACTTGGGACGCTGATTCCAATCGGCTTTCTCGAGTCTCAAGAGCCTACTCTACTATGATGAGATGCTTTTAGGCATGTAATAGGATTCTCTGCGTACAACGCCCGATGTGTTAAATCATTCGTATCTATTTGATTCCGAATACTTTTAGCTTTATTGAGTTTTTCGATGATGCAGGAACAAGTAATTGTTTTTATTGGATTATTTATTAATCATTATATTCATAGATAATCGTAGTAAAATTCAGTGAAGAATGTCGTAGGTAATCTGCAGCTTTTTCTGGCGTTTATAAACAGACATAAAATATGACGTCAAATAATAACTGGAATATTTCTTAGCTTACTATAAAGAAATAATTCAGTGGTAATCTACCGTGACTCTTCTAAATAAGTGTAAAAAAATAATTAAAGAAGATACAGTTAACATTTTAAAGATTTAGGGAAATCTCTTTTTCGATGTAAGTTCCCTTTCGAGCTATCTGAATATTGGTTCAATACAGATTGACCACCAGAAATAAACGTTCTGGAAAATTTCAGTGCCCACAACACTAACTGGCTCAAACATCACAACAAGACCGACAACCATAATAGAAAAACTGAAGCATTTGTCATCAGCCGCGAGCTTACTCAACTTGCAGACGAACCAACTCGGATCTCAGAGTGAGGTCAATTTGCCGCCCTCCTGGATCTTTTTCTAACCACAAATTCTGACCAGTACACAAATACAGTTGGTCCGCGATTGGGTAATTCCGACCACAAACTTATTAAAACGGTTTGTGAACTGCCACTCATAAAGATAGATCCACCATTGCCGCGTAAAATCTGGCATTACAATAATTGTGCAAGCTGGGACGACCTAGGAGAGTTCTACCTAGATACGACCCATAAGTCTGTTGTGAAAAGATTACACAAGTAATCTACTCAGGAATGGAAGCATACATCCCAAATTGCATCAAGTTATCGTCAAAAGGAAAGCCCTGATTCGATAGAAAGTACGAAAGAGCTGTACATAGGAAACAGCAAGCCTACAAGTACTGGCAGCAAAATCAGACCGCTATGAGTTGCAATTATATTGCAGAAACGAGAAACGAATGCAAACGTGTGGTTGACGAAACTAAGGACAGAGACGATCAAAGGATCAAAAATAAACTTTTGCAATGTCCCAGTGGTCCAGAAATTTCTTATCGAAGGCATTCGACAGAGTTTGACATGACGGTCTGCTCAACAAACTGCCGTCTTTTGGACTGCCAGCGTTTATCTGCAGCTGACTTGCCAGTCAGCTGCAGATGATGGACACATCTCAGACACATTCACGATTAATGCGGGCGTGCCTCAGGGTGCAATACTTTCACCAACTCTGTTCCTTGTCTATATTAATGTCTTGCTAACCGAAATTAATAATCGTGTTTACAGTTTTGCAAATGACAGTACCCTTGTCTCCTAGTTTAAATCAGAAAAATCCTCACCAGTGACTTAGATTTATCACCGCAGACAGGAGCAGATCACAACAATTAGTCAAGATCTGGGGAAAGTTCTCGACTGGTGACAGGAATTCGGCCAACCCAAGCAGCAACGTTTACCAAGAAGACCCGTACGGCGAGCCGTGACATCATTACGAAAGGATCGACCATTTCTTCATCCTCGCAAATCGTACTGGGGGGTCTCTCGGTCGATAGCATGCCCTGGCAGGACCACGTTTCTAACATTCCAAAGTTAGCTTCGCGGAAGCTTGGTCCGCAATTTCGCAACACAAAATTGTATACACCGGAGCAGCTGCTTTTGCTCTACAAAGCGCAAATTAGACCGAACTTAGAATTTTGTTCACACATCTGGGGTGCTGCCCCTAAGCACACCCTGAAGATTCGATTAAGAAGGGAGCTGTGCATCTAGTCGGCGACCCAGATTTGACCCAGGATGTGGATAGTCTGGAACACCGCAGACATGTGGCCGTGATCTCCCTGTTTTACAGATATTTTTACAACATATTTCCAGGATTTGGCCCGCCTCATTCCGCCTCCAGTAACACCTGTTAGACAATCGCGACAGACGGCATGAGCGCACCCGTTCGTCGTACAACTGAAAACATCTAGAACATCGCTTTACAAGGACTCCTTTTTCTGGCGCACTACATCGCTGTCGAACCACTCCTAAAGGTATGGTTCTGCTTGTGCGTCGGATGCATGCTATGGCTGCACGCAGAGACTGCATGCTTTGATGTTGCATTTTAATGGTTCATCTAGTGCAGCAGCTTTAACGAACAGTGCGTTTTTAACTACTATGGAGTACATACTCGCGCTTCAGCTTTTGGAGTAAGGACGAGACGAAATAATTTTAAACTACATACAAAACAATAAAAAAGAAAAATAACGCTGTACAAATGTACAACTTCAGAAGTGATGAAGGCACCTCTTTTACACTAATTTGTTTATAATCCGCATGAGATGCGTCATATGGTGATTTATAGCGAGATACTATTTCAATTGGCATCATTTGCTGATACCTTGTAAATTTATCACCGTATCACTCAATTTAACGGTATAAATTGGAAATAAATATCAAGAACAGGTGAATAATGTACGACATCGCTGCATTGACTGGTATACCAAGCAGTTGAATAATTCGCCGCTGCAGCCGCTGCTACAACACACCCGTCCGCCGCAGAAGATAAACCACTTGTTCGTAATTCCGAATAAGCAGCCTCTCCGCCGAACCAAGCGGCCACTGCATGCGTCCGCCGACGCTCAAGCGGAATGTGGTCTGTGAGCGGAACCATACCTTTTCGGAAGTACAAACAAGTGGCTTATCTAGGGCGGGCAGCGCCGGCGCGGCGCCAGCGGGCTGCTGCGTCGCAATAGCAGAGGCTATAGATATTCTAAACTGTGGCAATAGCGACTGCAGTGGCAAATTATTCCACTGCTTGGTATACTAGTCAACGCAGCGACGTCGTGCATTATTTCACCTGTTCTTTGTATTTGTTTACAAATTTTATCGTCAAAATGAGCGGTGTTAAATTTGCAAGGGATCAAACAGGCAAGTAAATCAAAAGATGTTTATATTATGTATTTGCTTTTAAATTAGGTTTTTAGAACTATTGTTTCCTGCCAAGCAATTTGACATTAAGAATTAAAATATTCCTTGAATCTATCTCGCACCGTAAATCCTTTTGCATTATCATAACCCCCTTTTCTTGCAAATGACATTAAATTTGACGGTGGTATCTCTGAATGTATGACACCTTCATCAAAATGTTTATTTCTATTTTCATAATCATTACGGAGCAAGTTATGCAAGCAAGCAGCCGCAGTATTTATTAGATCGACTGTGGATGTTTCAACTACAATTGGCGAAAGAAAAATGTAAAAACGTTGCTTAGAAGAGCAAATGCATTTTCCGAACTCTTCTTGCTCGGCTTAGCCTATATTTAAAAATCGCTTTCTACATCTTCTTTAGCTTGGTCCCTGCTGTATGGTTTCATTATATTTTTGTGAAGACGAAATGCTTCGTCGCCAAAAATAACGTAAGGTAGACATTTGTCTGATCTTGGCTGTTCACTGTCGGGCGGAAAACCAAAAGTACCATTATAAATATTTTTTCCCATTATGGATTTTAAAAATATGCTGGTGTCACCTTCTTTGCCATATGAACCGTATGAACCAATGTCCACTGCTAAAAGTTTATATATAATAGCCAGGAGGACGATAGAAAAGTCTTCCTTATAATTATAAAAAGAGAGCCACTTTTGGTAGGACATACAACACGAACACGTTTCCCATCTATTGCACCAACGCAATTAGGGAAGTTCCATCGTTCCCAAAATTCGCTTGCTCTTTCTTTCAAATCAGATTGGGAAAATGAAGGCAATAATATAGGAAGTAGCTGATCAAGTATAGCTGACAAAATTTCTCTTACTATCCTCGATATATGGCAGTGTTATATGCGAAGCCCAAGAGATAGAGTTCTGAATGATTCACCTGTAGCAAGTTATTTAAAAAAGAAAAAGAGTATTTCTAAATGTTGCCAAGAAAATTTCATGAGAGGGTCTACAATTAAAAATATAAAAGAAGCTTCCATTAACTTATTACCGGTATCTCCTTTTTTTGGATTTATATGGTGTTAAAAAGTATAAGAAAAATTTCAGTTGTTTCATTATTTTTAAAACAGTTCGTTTAAATATCACAATAGTGGCAGAAATTCATTTCAGAGGAAATTGTATACAAAACTTTTATGGCGTTTGTTTAATGAAAATGATTTGTTTTAGATGAAAATTGCAAAAAAGGTGGCGTTCCAGTATTGACAAATATAAAAGGCTAAAGAGAGAAGGCAAATTTGGTACAGGTTCCGCGGCTAGGGCAAAATCACAATAATAATCTTTGTTTGGATATTTGTCGTTTTTGTACACTGTGCCAGAAGAAAGGAGGTAACTCTAGTTACAACTAGTGATTAAAACTTAAAACTGACATAGACGCATTTTTGTTTACAGAACTCAGTGTAATATTGTCGAAGAAAGCGAACCGATTGGTTAATTAGATCAAATTACAACTGATATTGAAAGTGAGAATCGGCAAGATATAGCAAATATACCGCCGGTACAATCACCACAAAGTGAACAAAATACGTCCTCGATAAGTACAACCACTAATAAGAGAAAAAGGTCACAAATTGATGATAATGATATACACTACAAATGATAAATGAAAACAAGAAGGCTAGAGAGAAAATAATTGAATCCATATTGCAACATAACTCTGAAAATAAACCAGATGAAATAGATCTATTCTACAGGAGTATAGCACTTTCTGCAAAGCGGCTACCACTGCATTTCATTTCAAAGGCAACATTTGCAGACAGTGATATATCTCGAAATTGTGGCTGCAAACCATCAGTTGCAGCAACCTACATGCAGTATTTTTCCAGTCAGCATAGTCCAACAAAATGAAGAAAAAATTACTAATATACCGCAATTACAGTACCCTTTTTTGTAGCTATTTTACTTAGTTTATAGTTCTAGTTGTATTTCAAAAGTGTTCTTTATTTTATTGAATGTTATGTTTTTTTTTTAGTTTTGTAACATCTTTTAGTTTTGTAACAATCAAATTAATCAAATGATAAAACTTACCTAAGCGTTACAGCCATCTTTTCTTCCGGAGATGTAGGTCTTGGAACAAATACAGTTGGTACCTTGTTAATTTTGCCGATGATTGATGATAATATGAAGTTAAATTGATTCCTTGTCAGTAGAAAAACCCGCTGAAATTTTTCTTCGTCATCTATCAGATAGTTAGCAATAAGACTAGTATAGGGGCCTTCGTCACTTCTGGGTTTGTACATTGTGTGTACAGGGTCCCTTTTCTTTTCCGTGTTTTGTATGTGCTTTAAAATTATTTCGTCTTGTCAGTCCTTCAAAATCTGAAGCGCGAGTACGTACTTCATGGCAGCTAAAATGCACTGTTCGTTAAAGTTGCTGCACTAGATGAACCATTAAAACCGCAACGTCAAATGCATGCAGTCGCTGAATGCAGCCACTGCATGCGTTCGACTCACATGCGAAACCATACCTTAAGACATCTCTTTCCCCCAAGTTACAACCTACAGCTATTCAAGAAGAGTGCCAATCGACATCTTCGCACACACACCGCTCGCCGAGTGCCATAGGATCTCTATTTAGTATGTGTGCACCTTCCGTAAAAAATCTTGGCCGTATAAGAGTTTGTTTTAGTATGCAACAAAAGGGAGATAAATTTTTAAACTAAAAGTTCAGATATCTATTTTGGTCAGTGGCCACTATGGAACGCCATGCTCATTTTTTTAATTAATATGTATATGACATAAACTCCCTGCAATATTACTATGACAAAAAATATCGGTAGAGACTCAAAATTAAACGGGGAATTTTATCAGCTATTGTCATTGATATTCAGGTTGTAATTTAATCTAGAGTTTACTATATTTTGTGTGGCGATTATTGCAACTGGTGCATAGTAGTCCAAATTCGTTTTAACATTTTAACTTTTTAATAATTCAATTTTTTATTAAAACCCATAAATCAAATTCGAGTCCATTTAAAGGTTACGGATTTAAAAGAGGAGTTATATATCAGATATATTTTTAAATATGGCGTTTCAATAATTAATTGCGATGTAGATGTCTAGGTTACTGAAAGTTACTAACTGGTCAATATTCTTGTTTTTGCAGATAATTTGATGTTTCAACACTTTGGCACTCATGAATACTTTTAGAAAGTGACAATTGAACAATTTTCTACATATCCTATTTTCCGGGTAATTAAATAGGCTCAAAATATATTGGAATTTCATCGTAACTAATTATCGTAATTTATGTTTAGCCTTTTGCTTGCAGCACTAAGCTTCCGAACTTCAGAGTCCATAATTTATAATCATAGCTATAAGATTCCCCTTCCAGCATGAGAAAGTCAGCTCTTTCTGGTTATCATAATAAAGAAATATTCTCTCTTGCGCTTTAAACTCTTTCAAATCAATATGTATTACGAGAAAAATCAAATATCTTAGTCCAAAGTTCCAAAAACATGGTCGCTTTAGCTATTATTCAAATAATACTACGATTGGACATCTTCAGCGGCTCCTGCGGCGTATGGGAAACTTTTCCGTTGCTAATTTTACGGAAAAAATCATTCTTCATTAAAAGTGCTACTTTATGAGAAAATGATAATAAAGGATAAAACTTTAGATAACTGGTACTGGGAAAAGTCTAAAAAATTAAAATTGACTCAACACAGAGGTATCCTTGAAATTATTTTCCAATCAAAATTAAGCAATAAAATGCTTTCTAGATTTATAATTTGTGCTCAGATAAAATATTTCACGAAGATGGTTGCATCAACATTTTAATAAACGATAACTGAACTTAACGTTTATAAAAAAATCTAGGTTTGAAAAGAATTTATTTTAAATGAGATTGATAGGAATTTAAATAAATGCGCCTTGTATATCTAAAATAATAACGGCCTTGTTTAAATAAAAAAAATTAACTCTTGGCTTGGTAGATTTTTAATTCAACAATAATTCAAAATACGTTTAATAATTTGGAAAACTATGTGCTTAAACATGTCCGCCATTTCTTCTGATATAAACTAAAGTCCGCCTTTTGAATTTCGATATTATTTCTGCTCTTATAATACCTGGACTAATTTTCTATGCTTCAACCGGGAATAGTATCTTTCTTGAAAAGAATTTTCAATTTCTTGTTGCAACCAGGAACGACATCAAATCTTGTATCAAAATCTCCTTTTTAAGTGTGATGTAATCTGTGTTTTGAAAAGCTGTAATTAATTGAACTTCAAAATTGTAACGAAGAGGATTTTGTTCACATTACACGGAAGTGTTTCTGATATTTTTCTAGATGCAATTTCTTGGGAAATTTCAATCTGAATTTCGTCGTTTATGGTCATGGTCTGATATTTTTTATTTATAACATATTCACTGGATCCTGTGGTTTTACATTTCCACATGATAAATCCGACAGTGGCATATAAAAAAAAATTTCCGGGTATCTAACGTGAAAAACATCTGTGGTCTGTTTCTGTGATAATTTAACAACCATTATGCTTTTTTTCCTAATGTTAAAAACATCTATGTCCTCTTTCCAAACACTATTATACTTTTTTTTAATGTGCTGAATGTTGAAACGCCTTCAAGATTTATGTTTCTGTAACAACAATAATTTGGTATTATTAAGCTATTTATTTTGGTGAACCCCAGTCTTTAAATCTAGAATGTCTGATAAACGCTTTTTCAGGAATTTCATAAAGTTAATTTATGGTTTATTATAATATTGATGCAACCAGCGGGTAATCTCGTTAAATGGATTTCTTTGCGAAATTTTATATCTTTATGAATAGTGAATTTTTCGCAAAATTAACAATTAAATATTTCTCATATGGAAAGAACTTGCCAGGACATGCTGTATTATAGTATATAAAATTCGTGTATTGACTAAAATTTTTCGAATGTATTTTTAACACTATTTAACTCGACTTCGTTACAAACGGCAACGAGTTAAAAGTAGGAAGTATTTTTGAACATATAACAAAGTAGTAGAAATGTCGAATGGAACACGATACAAGAGCAAACACGTGTGTTGCTCGAGGCATTACTGAGGTACCTACCGGAGCTTGACTATAATACGATGCAAGTTCAAACTTTTTCTATTACAAAAAGATATTACTTCTTAAATACGGCAACATAATAAGAATATAATATAACCCAAACTACTTGATAATACGGACTAGAAGTGTATCTCAATTCAACAGAAAATACTGTGATTTATAAAATTAGCTTTACTGTGATAATTCATATTAATGATACTTATAAGACCAATGCTATGGGATGCTATATAATAACTTTAACTTGAAGATTGTGAGATGCAGAGATACTATTTGATAACTGACATTTATAAATGTCAGAAAATGCTAAAACGGTATCAAAACGTGAAGAGACTGAATAAGGTTTATTACATAAAAGCCTGAGAATTATGTACGACATTTTAACGTGACGAGTACAGGAATCTGCCCATGCGGGTATCGAGTAGATGAAAGAGATCTGTTTACTGGCAGACCAGATACAGTAATCTGTTACGTACTTTCAGGTACAAACTATCCTTCGAAGTCGGTTTTTATACCGCGCGAATTAATAACTGAATCAAGAATATTCCGAATATATTAATTTTCCGTTGATACAACAATACGCGTTGGCCTGCAATGCTCACATGTAAATTAGCTATCCTTCACAAAGTCCTAAAAAACCAACAGAATTTTTACCTGTTTAGTTTCACCTGCTAGAGACAACCAACTTTTTCAAATATGGCGTAGGTTCAGATAATTACTCATACTAAACTCTGTTTGGACCTAAATTAGGTATTTCAATGAAGAATTGTATTTCTCCCCTGTTTTCAAAATTATGCTTACTAAAATTGCCTTGCCCTTACCGTTTTGTGCAATACAAAAATTGTAAATCTTTGTACAGACATTGTAAATCTCTTGTAAGAGTCGCTCAAAAAAGTCACTCTCAGGCTTTTCATTTTATTTATGAGATTTTAGATCTCAGAAACATTTTAACTTAACACGTTACTTTAACATTATATGGTCTTTTTTACAATAATATTTTAATATCAAGAGGACACAAAAAATCACTCTTCAATAAAAATTTTTGTTAATGCCCTCTTGTAAAGTATATACATTTTAAATCTTGTAATTGCATAGCGCTTTCTCTCTCTATGTCATTAAAAAAATCGCTTCTTGATTTACCGCAAGGTAACTTGCTTAGGTGGAGCTTGCTAAACGACGTGGTCTCCTAACCCACGTAAAAATAGAATTGTATGTAGTTGCAGCATAAACTAAAAAAATCGTCCCCTCAAATTGAAAATTAAACGTGCTTACAGATTGTAAATCTCTTGAAAACTCTTTCGTGGCTTTGTCAGGGGTTATAAATGCCTTCATAACCTGAATTGTTTCTGAAAATTAAATTAACTTAAAAAATAGCCATAGGCCTTCAGACCGGATTGTCGCTCTATGGACGCAGTCCTCTAAGTAATGCTCCTGGTACATAAATTGCTGTTAAAGCCCTGTAAACCTTAAACCATAAATTCCATGCAAATTGCGAAAGGATATTTTTTTATAGAATTATCAGCTGTGCCACATTTATGGACCTTAAGGAAACATAAAGAAAGCTATTTTTCAAAATATATTTGGGGAGTCGCATTTGATATTCCGCTAATATGAGCACCAGTTATATGAATTATTTATATGTATAACAGTAGACTCATATCTCTGATTTAATCAGGCATGTTTCAATGTTTTGAAATATCTGTTAATACTGAAGCCTATTTTATTGAACATGTTATCAAAGTTACATTTATTTAAGTAATTCAATTAAAAAAGTCTTTTTTGCGGAAAAATACACTTGAAATAACTTAGTCTTTGCTTTGTACTTGCTACTCAATTGCTTTAGATGGGAAGGTTCCAAAATGAAGATTTTACATAGCAATATACACATAAGGTTGTTGCCGTTATTAATACAAAATCTGCTTTTTTAATAATGAATTGGTAAAATGCAAAATATTTAAATTTCTTCCAATTAAGTTGAAACTTTTCCAATATTGTTCCAGCACAGTTTGATCATGAAAGATTATTATTTTGAAACTTGCCGAGTAAACTAAATTTGTTGCTCCAGAAGGATCAACTGAGACAATTATCTGATTTTAATTATTAATAAAAGTTACTCTCTTCTATGTTCCTACTTCACGACTTGCGCTTATAGCATTTCAGTTTAACGAAAATTATTGTATAGTCTGAAGCACTATTTAACCTGATTCAGTTTAAAACTCTACCGTTAAATGAAACCGGATGTGGTGCAATACCTGAATAAACTCAACTACAGTATCATATTTTCTGTCATAATTGCTTTTTCAATCAAAAATGGTGATGTGCTGTTTGACCATTAGAGTAATTTTAATGAATATTTCCCTCATGTATAAAAAATCCCATTAGAAGAGTGCAATTCTCGGAATATTACAGCTATAATTGCACTGTAGAAACCGAAAGAGCACGGCAATAATTGCATCGTACGGATCTATGGTAATTCCATTGCAAACTTACGATGGCAGGGACAATTTATAAATTACGTCAAAGTTAAAATATATTTTTAAAATGTCTCGTTTCGGATTAAAAAATAGTATTTTTGCGTCTCTTTATTTTGTTTACAGTTACATGTACGTTTTTGTATTAAAAAAAGAATAAAAACGTTTTTTTTAAAACCTGTTCTTATTCGGGAAATATTCCCTCGAATTACACTTGTGCATCAAAATAACCAGATAATTTAGCATTCGAACGTGTTGTCTTAAAAAAACTGCATTCGGTCATTTTCATATTGTGGAAAAAGAGCCCTTCACCTTCGGTGTCGGGCTCTTTCTTCAAAATATGAAACTGAACTCATGCAGTTTTTAAACAACACGCTGTCATGCAAAATTATCGGTAATTTTGATGCACTTGTGCAATTACTTCCGATAAGCATCTTTGGCTACATGTGATAATTTCTCTTGTTTCTCCAGTCTTAATCTAGGAATGAGGATAAGATGCCATTGGCAGCGAAGCCCGAAGGGCAATAAAGTTGGAAACCCGTTAGAGTGCTATTTAGGACTTATGTCTTAGGATTAGTGATGAGAAATTGCCAGGCGAACCCAGTAAATAACATAACAAAATTCAAGTGGAAGCTGAATTTGAATCGACCCTTGTCATCGAATTGATTGAGCAAGTTGTAATTATCTTAGTGAGACTGCTAAATAATGTTTCTTAGTAACTGCTTACATATTAGAAAAATTTCACTTTAGTGTTACTTATTGAGAAACTGTGATTATCTTGCTTAAAATTGGATTCATCTTTAATATATGAACGTAAAATCAGTGTCTTTGTAGGTTTTAGATATACGTTATATTCAACCGTAAGCTATTAAAAATTTGAACAAGTTTTGAAACTAGTTAAAGTTTGAATTATTCTTCAAATAATTCAGTTTGGTTCAGGTTTGGTCATTTCGTGCAAAATGGTAATTTTTCAATTTGATTCAAAAACCATTTTTAAGTTCAGTTTTTCTGAATTTATAAGAGAACGGTTGATCTGACATGAAAAGCGTATCAAACAAGAATTGTAGATCTGATAAGTTTACTTATTTTTAGCATATACCTAATTGCTTTAGGTCTAACCGTTTGTGAGAAAAACGACCATGAATCAAATTTTGGAAGAAAAAATGGTCTTTTTCTGAAATTTTCGGATAAATGCTGACCTGAAATTAAAAGTATGTACAGGCAAAACGTAGGCCATCTAAAAAGACAACTTTTCTTCAACAATTTTTGATGTGGCGCTAATAGTTGCGGAAATATTGCATTTTATTGATTTTGTTCCTGTATCGTAGAATATATTCGAGGATTAATAAAAACTTTTAACTTTATTGATATCAGCTGATAGATTTTCGAAATCTACATACAATTTTGAGACTATCCTGTAGGTTTCATGCATTTCGTATGAAAATGAAAGGAAACGTCGTATTTAGCGTTTTCTCGGCCTAAGTATGCTAAATAACGCATTTCCAGGTTTTTTAAGCAAGACTTCGAAAGCTTCGAAACCATTCGAAAGAATTATTCATGATATTTGCGCATAACAACGCATACCTTTATAAATTTACGTGAAATGTCCAGTTCATTTAAAGAGGGTTCGGTCATTTCGTGAAAAATGGTAATTTTTCAATTTGGTACGTGAATCATTTTTAAGTTCAGCTTTCCCGAATTTACAGGCGAACGGGTGATCTGACATGAAAAGTGTATCAAACAAGAATTGTAGATCTTGTAATTTTATACAATGAAACAATTAATAAAATATTTTAAGACATAGACAGTAACCTAGTTTATTAGAAATAAACAAATATGTCTGGTTGTAAAAAACGTGGTACTGGTGAAAAAGTGCTCTATAGTTTGCCAGTAGGATTTTAGTCACCTTCCTTAATATTTTATTTCTATTTATTCGCAATATTAAAAACGATGGTGATATGAATACCGGAAATAAAGAATTTGACCAAAAATATATAACAAAACTTTTTTATAATATATTGTAAGCATTTCTGAAAGGCAATGTTTGTACCAAATGTGAAAGTGATGACGAATAAAAAGTACTGCTAAAAAATTATAAAAATAGGTAAAATGGAATAATTTTATCCGAAAGTATTGCTTGACCCTAAATTATATTCAACAGCGTATCTATGTCTCAAACGCCAATTTATCCTATACACGGCACTGTAGGCTCAGGCGACACTAGACTCTGCTGAGACTTGCAGAGGAGGGGGAGTGTAGATGATGCGTGGAGGACGATGAGAATGAGACCTCATACCATCTACTTACGGAAAGCCCCGCCTTCGCGTCGGCAAGATTTAGAATCTTTGGCACGACACTGATCGAACCAGATTCAGTGTGTCGTGTTAGTCTGAAAGAAATGCGGGCTTTCTTATGGAAGGCTGGCATTCTGGAGGTTCTCTAAACCAAGCTGTGACCACAATGGGCTCAATTGGAGGCCTAAGTAGGTCCGCTGAGGGCCACCCCTTCTGATACGGATACTGTTATTGATGCATGCATTTCGTCCGATCCGATTTTATTGACACAGGACAAAACTAGCGCCGTGTGTTTCGACAATTACGGAAAAGCCTTAAAACCAGATTGGCAAAATAAGTGTCGTGTGAAAGAGGGCTAATAGTTACAAAGTTAGCCTAACTGAGAAAGACTTGCGCAATTTGATCATAAATATAGGCTTTTCAGAAATTTATAAAATTTCCATTACATCCGAAGATATCCGGGAAAACCCGGAATATTGCGAAATAAGTTGTAATGTTTCCTGAATTTATTCCAAGAAGTATTTTTCACTGCTAATAATTTTCCTCGCCTATTAGGTTGTGTTATTTCTAAAAGAGACGTGCTTTCTTCTATCATCAACTTTTTAAGGGACCTGGCGTTTTTATTGCCGAGATTTGGAATCCATTGGGCCTCTAAATTTAGTGATGAAGTGTCCGAAATTGGCACTTCTCGTAAAAGTCATTTGTGTTTTAGAAAGAAAGAAAATTAATTCCTATTAAACACGTCGTTTCAACGAATTGAGACCGAATTTTAAAACATCATTGTCAACTAAATGCTTTTGAAAATCAAATATGCTTCATTTACAATTTAATTAGCAAACATTCTAAATTTTTATGCATTTATTATGACTCAGCCCAAAATAATAAAAAGATTATTAATGTTCATTTATTATCATTTTGGAATGCTTTATACACTACTTTTTGTATTAATATATTTTTTCTTCCTCCTATAGATTGAGCTCTAACAGCAGGTGTCCGAAATATTCAATTCAGGAAAAAGTATAACACATCATTTAATTTAGAAGACCAAAAGCTTTCTGAATACAATTAAAAAATACGGAGCGATATTTAAAAAGATGATATTGATGATCGGACCCTGAAGCCAAAACATCGAGTTTTGAATCATGACACCACCTTGTAAAAGCAGAAACGTTATTATGAAAAAGTGCGGGTTATCTGAAAATGCTGACTTCGTATCCGCTCCAGTTACTAAGATTTCCATGCATAGACTCGAATGTGTTGTACTTTGTGTATAGACCGGGATATGATCTAACTAGCACTAATGTGTACTTGTATGGTTTTATTTGTAAAACGTTACGATTCTACTGTATTCGTCATGAGATTGGCTTTCTGTATCATGCTTGTAGAAAACAATAACATTGTTATCGGCGAAATAATAAACAATGAGTACATAAAACATGTTTACCTCAAATAAATAGTACAATTGATATATGCTATATTGTCTCTCTCGATATAGTGTGGCATCATACTAAATGTATTAATTTTAAGTGAAAACGTTTTCTTCGCGCTCAATATTACTGTTCGTTGTTTTGCCGTTGTTCCCCTATTCCCTTAGTTATCCATTAATTCACAATACGTATCCTCTATCATCTGTGGGTCTCGTATAATCTTGCTATCCGTTCTAGTCAAACTCTTGAGAGCATTCACAATCAGCATAACTGATTAGTATGTAAACCAATTTCAATTAGTCATTAGAACCCTTATTCTAATTTGGAAACTAGGAAGGGCAAAAAGTGAAGATCTCAAATTAGATTTCTAGAAATTTAATTAATTTAAAACTTGTATGGGATCAAGCTGAATTTGCAATTACAGTAGACGGAAGTCTGATATGCCACCAGCAGCGTAAACCGAATCGATTACAGCTGAAACTGTTATTTACTATTGTGGCTACAATAAGATTGGTGAATGATCGATTAGCTAAGAAATTGTGGTGATTTAATGTTTGTTAAGAAAGCGGAGTAATTTCTGATGTATCGTCTCTGCTACAAATCGATCAGTTGTTGTGATTTGTCTTGACTTGCCTAGCAGGAAATAATAATTAGTATCAATATCGACTTTGATTTTTTGTGATATAAATTGTTATCTATTTCTCTACTGCAGTTTTATTGAGAATTTGCCTATAAGGCCGTTTCGCCCAAAGACAATAACCTAAAGAAACCCGACAACTTATTCATCAAAATCCGAAAACTTGCATCCAACATCAACAAAACGCTTGCCCCACCTCCTCATATTTTTATGAATCACGAACAAAACTTTATCCCAGCCAAATCCTGGCCGTGGACAAGACTCGTCCCCCACTGCAAATTAGCTATGCGAAAGCAAGGACAGTCCATAGGCGTAGACTTCGAAATCGCGAGTTCATGATAATAATAATTTTAATACAGTAAATACGTTTAATTTTAAATGATCGTATTTATTTCGGGTGCATTATTTATAATAAATTTATATTTTATTTATAGTGTGTGGGATTATCAAAGTCGGCGGTTGCTAGATATGGGTTCTGAAGGTTAGTTAACACAAAATAGTTATTTTGCTAATGAATGCCGAAGATGATACTTTACCACATAGCGGTGTTCAGGCATGTAGTCGAATGCGGAAAGTCACTTTCCGCATGAGCTGGAAATAAAATTTTAAAAGGAGCATGTGGAAAATACTAATTTGCGTTTCTGCAAGCAAATAATCGCTCGTAGCAAAAAGTAAAGATCTTTAACCTAAAAATGTCCTTGAGAAAAAGTATAAAAAGAGTTGTTTGAAAAATTGAGAGATTTTTATAATACATGTTAATATTATTCAGGGATAATGGTCGTAGAAAAAATAATATGTTCAACTCACATTTAACAGCTGTTAAGACCCGAGCATGAGAATATGACATGAGCCATAGACGAGTGTCATAATAAATGGTCGTTGCATAATAGACTGTTAAGAAGCAAATATTTAAATAAAACTTTCAAAACTTATTTGCTGAATATTTTCGAATTTGGAGACGAGACTTATAAGACGTTTTTGTGATACATAGAGTTTTCCAGCTCTCAATGGTTAAAAGAAAAAATAAATAATCCCACTGCCAGCCTAAAAATGAATTAGTTTTCATTATTTTTGCGACAAATAAAAAATAACTGACACATATAAATTTTGTTTAAAAACATATAAATATGACAAATAACTGTTTAATGACTACATATATTCAAAAAGTAGTTTAATAACTATTTTCTTCCGTTAAATACTTATTAAAGATATATTTTCATTTCATTATAAATACTACTACACTGACATAAACCTGCTAAACAAATTAGTTAATCTAGAAAAGAAGTATTAAATCTAAAGTATATTTTAGTAGTTTTAGAACATGAGTTTATTTAGCGTAGATAAATCAAATTCTCTCTAATTAGTTCATTTAGATTTGCTAAACCAGTAAATTGTGTAGATTTTATTAAGCTATTGTATAAATTTAATAAACAGCTACTACTTAAACTACTTATTTGATTTATTTTAAACACCGGAATTTCCCGTATTAGGTATATAATGTACAAAAACATTTATTAAATGTCTGATGATATGATGCCCGCCACTGTACTACTGTGTTTCATTTACTATCTTTGGTGTCGTCAACCTTCAATGCTCCCATTCTATTGGTGCACTACTTTGCTACACGCGTAGAATAAGGCCGAACCAAGAGAAGCGGCATTGTCAGATTGGCATGTACGAACTTCAGAACCGGTTTTTGGTGGATAAAAAACGGGGAAAAAAGCTATTTAGTGTTATAATTCGTTATGAAAAAAGTATGTGATTATGATGTCAGCATAAAAAAAATATCAATAGATCTGACGTCTCTTTTTTTTACTAGTTTATTTCCTATTTCCTGGGTCATTTCCTACAGCAACTGGTAAACTTTAAATTTGGCAATGCTACGTCTATCGACCTTAGAATGTGACTCAATGTTGGGTGAAAAAACAGCCATTTGTCCCGTCTCTTCTTGGTTAAATGTCTTTGGTTACGCCTGGCTCCAGGCTGTAAATTGCAATTGCTAATTTAGTGATCCTAAAGAAGCTGAAAGGCTAAGAAAATTAAAATGCTTGACATTTCGAGAAACAAATCCGCCCCTTGTCAAAAACGAGAAATCTGAAAATGAAAATGATTATTTAATGCAACTGTATGTTAAGGATAGTAAAACAGTAAAATCTCGTGCACATTGTCAAAACTTGACAATTTTCTTGCGCGCTTACTACAGGATATTCCTTGACGTAGTTAGGGAAATAACACATAATGTAGATGATCAGAAAATGATAAAGGGTTAGCCTCCAGATTTACCGAGGCTTAGGCTTAGGCTTCGCAACAGAAAATGTAAGTTATAAAATCAGTGGTGGACACCACAAATTTACCCATAAGAAATAAACAACAAAATCAGAAGTTAACTAAACTCAAAATATAAGTACATCAAATGATTCAATTATTGATCCCAAATAATTAATATCAGTTTTACTTATTATTTACTTCCCTTTGGTAATCAGAAAATCGGTTTGTTGCTATAAAAGTGATAGGTTCGTTACAAAAACAAGAAATTTACACAAGTCAATTAAAAAAATGTAATGTAATTCAAATATGGTACCTACGATACTCTGTATTGCTTAATAATATACATAGTAACAGCGATTAAGGCCGAAATGGTTTATACTTGATGTAAATACTATTCACTAATTCACTATACTTTAAGGTAATAATTACTGAAATTAAATATATATGTCTATGTCTAAGTCAGTTTATCGCTAAAGTATTGGGTCTTTATCACTCCCATCAATGAAAGATAATAATACCTACTTCCTTTTAATTATCGCTTTTAATTTCAAGACAATTTTTAACGAATGAAAAACATATAAATATTTTACATACTCCGAACTAGCCAAGCCGTTAATTTACACTTGGCCAACATTTGTGTACTGTATTGGCGAATTTTGGTAAATATTTAGGATCAGAGATGGCACCTTTTATGTTTGGCAAAATCTGTGGTTTTCCAGCTTTTTTAGGGCTTGCTTCACTATTATTATCAAATTCAATATTCTTTATTAGCAAACTGTAACATCATTTTAATGGCCAAATCGAATTTAAAATCAAGAAGTTCATTATTTCACATTTATAAAAAGAAACAAATTAATTGCAATGATCAGAAGATCGATGAGAAGAGACAGAATTCGAAGAAAAAACGAAATTATCCATACATGCTCAGAAAGTACAGTCAACATAGCCTTGAATGAGGCTTGAGAGTCTCAAATTTTGTGCAATGATAACATGTACAAATGTCAGAATACCGAGAGCCCATCGCAGAAAAAAATTATAATAATTCAATTATTATTGCAACACACTTAATTTCAGAAACTAAGACACACGTATAGAATAATAGTTTATTGGTATCTTCAACAATATACGTTACATATGATACCTTGGGTGCGAGGAGGATAAAACGATGTCAATATATTATATACAGGTCAACCTTTATATTTATATTCGAAATAATAATATTATTTTACTTCTGTTGGCAAAACATACGTTTATATTATTTAATAGAAGCAGCAAAATACATAACAAATTAGTAAATTATAAATATCAAATTGTGCACAGTTGAAATAATTTCAGTTATGGGTTGTTTAGGTTTATTTAATAATTGATTGTAAAGCTTTGGAATTGTATATACAAATTTTTGAATAAACGTTTATCTAGATTGGGGTATATACAAGTTAAGCATACGCCATCGTAGTCTATATTGCATGCCCGACAAGACTCGTCTATCTGTTAAAGCACGTCTAGTTATCCCATTGTAAATATTTAAAATGTGCTCTCTTTTGATATTTTAATAGTTTCCATTTCTGTTAGCATTTTGAGTTTTGAACTTATGTTAAAAACTAACGTATTGTCTAACTGGTTTTCATATATGGTTAGTTTTATTTTCTTATATTACAAGCACTTGTCCTCATATGTATTTGTGTAAATTGCACTACTTTTAAAATATAAAAACATTAAAAAAAATAATGAATTTGTAAATATAGGTATACTTTGTAAAGCTTAGTGGAATTCATTTTTACATAGTTGATGATATGATGAGACAGTTGTGTGCATTTTGTTAGTAATACTTATTATCAAAATTAGTATGACGAAAGATGTGGATTTATTAACCTAAAATACATTAAAAATATCACACATGCAGAGGTTAACGGGTACAGTCATAGGCCGCTCACTAGTTAGCGATCACTTTGAAATGAATCCTAAGTCCTTCCTGAAAGGATAATAAAATAATTTCTTTTGCATTACAGTCTATCCAGTTTTAATTATCCTTTCAGTTGCAATCATACTAATTTTATGGTGGGGTGTTTTTCGGCGATTTCCAAGTTGAAGCACAATTCAGTTAATTCAGTTAATTGTGATGCAAAAAAAATTAGAGAGGCGATATGAAATTGCCATTATTATTATTATTAAAAAACCAGTATGACAGTCGACATATGACCATTAAAAATCATTCGTTATGAAAAAAAAGGTAAAGTTAATAAAGATAAATACTAAATAATCAGTTACTAAAAAACTCGAATCATAATCATGTTCAGTTTACATAACCGAGTTCACTAGGATGCAATATTGGCTGGCAGGAACGTCAGACTGGTGAGAGGAGTTTGATTACGGGGAGTGACGCCCCCGCCATTCCGAGTTGCCATGGGATATGGCGCATCAAATCCCATCGTCCTCCCCCAGGCTGGAGAACACCAAAGTACAAAGTCTGGAGCCGATCAATGACAGTTTGTGACAAGAGGGGCTGCATTGTATTGGCTGGCAGGAACGTCAAACTGGTGATAGCAGTTTGATTACGGGGAGTGACGCCCCCACCGTTCCGAGTTGCCACGGGATGTGGCCCATCAAATCCCATCGTCCTCCTCCAGGCTGGAGAACACCAAAGTACAAAGTCTGGAGCTGATCACTGGGGAGTGATCCAACAAACCCCATTTTTACCCCTGTCAGACTAGGGACCGCCAAAGGAATGAGTCTGAGGCCGATGCTTCGAGTGGAAGCGGCCCTAGGTGGTAGATGCATAAGCCTACTCGCATCGTCCGGTGAAAGACCACCCCACCAGAATTGGGAAGCGCTAAGTGGTTTTCCCAAATCACGTTCCGCTTCCGCGCTGGTGGTCCCGGGTTCCACAATAGGAATATATGGACATGATGGTGCTTCCAGGATCAAAATATTCCGGAAGTAAACTCCCCGGCCATTCGGATCTCCGGGCGCTGGGTGGCCCTGGGAGCCCTTCATTCCGCATTTCACAGACAGCAAAGATACCGAACCAATTTAGAATAGATTTCTGCAACATAAGAGGCCTAAATACAAACATAAATTCGGTTCACCAACATCTACAAGCAAATAGACCACACATATTAGCCCTTACAGAAACACAAGTATGTTCTACAACAACAACTGTGAACTACCTCTATCCTGGTTACGACTTACATACCCGATTTAGATATAAGTTCGGAATATGCCTTTTTGTCCGAAGCGACCTTTCATGTCACCGCGAGGAAATACTCGAACCGAACAACCTTGACGTCATGTGGCTCAAGTTCACCGCCAAGGGATTAACCAAGTTTATATGTTGTCTCTATCGCCCTCCGAGCGATAGAGCCTACCAAAGCTTTTTCTCAACAATAGCTACCACTTTTGACTCAATACAGGTCGATCACCCCAGTTCAGAAATAATCGTTCTGGGAGACTTCAATGCCCACAACACCAACTGGCTCAAACATCACAACAAGACCGACAACGAAGGTAGAGAAGCTGAAGCATTTGCCATCAGCTGCGGGCTTACTCAACTTGTAGACGAACCAACTCGAATCTCAGAGAGGGGCAAACTCGCCGCCCTCCTGGATCTTTTTCTGACCACCAATCCTGATTAGTACAAGGTTACAGTTGGTCCGCCATTAGGTACCTCCGACCACAAACTTATTACAACGGTTTGTGAATTGCCACCCATACAGAAGGATCCACCATTGCCTCGCAAAATCTGGCATTACAATTCTGCAAACTGGGACGATCTAAGGCAGTTCTACCTAGATTTTCCTTGGCTCGACGTCTGCTTTGCCACTGACGACCCGTCAGACTGCTGCGAAGAGATCATGCAAGTAATCTCCTCAGGAATGAAAGCATACATCCCAAATTCCATCAAGTTACTATCAAAAGGAAAGCCCTGGTTCGACAGAAGATGCGAAAGAGCTGTAGGTAGGAAACAGCAAGCCTACAAGTACTGGCAGCAAAATCAGACCGCTGAAAATCGCAATTATTTTATCGAAGCGAGAAACGAGTGCAAGCGTGTGATCGACGAAACTAAGGACAAACACAATCAAAGGATCAGGAATAAACTTTTGTAATGCCCCAGTGGTTCCAGGAATTTCTGGTCGGTAGCAAAGGCAGTAAGTAACAACTTTACAAAAACGTCTCTCCCACCTTTGACGGACGAACGTGGCATCACGGCGACTACAGCCAAGGAAAAAGCAAACATGCTCGACAAAATGTTTTCATCGGACTCTACCTTAGACGTGCCTCCCCACTATACCGAACATCAACACTACCATGGCAGAAGTCAAGTTTTCACACCGTGATATTCGCAAAATCCTTAAAGAACTAGATACGCAAAAGGCATCAGGACCGGACGGAATACCTGCCATCGTGCTAAAAAACTGCGCCAACGAACTAACACCCGTTTTTTCCAGGCTTTTTTCTCTTTCTTACAGAAAAGGGATTTACCCATCCTCTTGGAAAGTCACTCGAGTGCAACCTGTTCCAAAAAAAGGCAAAAAAACCACGCCCTCAAACTATCGCCCAATTGCCTTGCTTCCAATAATCTCCAAAGTCATGGAACGTGTAGTCAACCAGCAACTACTCAAGTACCTCGAGAGCAACAGAATAATCAGCGATAATCAATACGGCTTTCGCAAAGAGAGATCGACAGGAGATATATTGGCCTATGTCACTCATATATGGAGTAGGGCAATTGAAAACTACGGCGAGTCTCGAGCGATTGCGTTGGATATTTCAAAGGCATTCGACAGAGTTTGGCATGACGGACTGCTCAACAAACTGCCGTCCTTGGGACTGCCCGCCTCTCTCTGCAGCTGGCTGGCAAGTTTCCTTAAGAACCGATCCCTACACGTTGCAGTCGATGGACACATCTCGGACACATTCACCATCAATGCGGGCGTGCCTCAGGGCGCAATACTTTCACCAACTCTGTTCCTCATCTATATTAATGACCTGCTGATCGAAACGAATAATCCTGTTTACAGTTTTGCAGATGACAGTACCCTTGTCTCCCACTTTAGATCAGAAAAACCCTTACCAGCGACTGAGACTCATCACCGCAGACAGGAGCAGATTACAGCAATTAATCAAGACTTGGAGAAAGTTCAAACTTGGGGCGACCGAAATTTGGTCCAGTTCAATGCAGCAAAGACCCAAGCAGCAACGTTTACTAAGAGGGCCAATACAGCGGGCCCTGACATCATTATGGCAGGATCGACCATTCCTTCATCCTCGTCAATCGGGCTGCTGGGTGTCGCGGTCAACAGCAATATGTCATGGCATGACTATGTTGCTAACATCGCAAAATCAGCCTCCCAGAAGCATGGTGCGCTATTTCGCAACAAAAAACTCTATACACCGCAGCAGTTGCTCTTGCTGTACAAAGCGCAAATAAGACCGTGCTTAGAATATTGCTCACATATCTGGGTTGCCGCACCAAAGCATACCCTAAAGCTGCTGGATTCCATTCAGAAGAGGGTTGTGCGTCTCGTCGGCGATCCGGAGTTGACTCGGAATCTGGATAGTCTGGAACATCGCAGACATGTGGCCGAGATGTCTCTGTTTTACAGATACTTTCACGGCAGATGTTCCCAGGATTTGGCCCGCATAATCCCGCCCCTGGCAACTCCTATCAGACAGTCCCTACAGTCGGCAGGAGCGCCCCAGTTTGTCGTACAACTAGAAACACCTAGAACATCGCTTTACCAGAACTCCTTTGTCTGGCGCACTGCATCACTGTGGAACTCACTTCCAGGACATCTGTTTCCCACTAATTACAACCTACAAATATTCAAGAACCGTGTCAATCAACATCTTCGCACACACACCGCTCGTCGAGCGCCATAGGATCTCTCTTTAGTGTGTGTGCCACTGCCATAAAAAAAATATATATTCTAGTTACAATACGTTAAAAAGACACAGCCGTAAAATTAAAATTAGTACGTCAAATTGTAACTAAATGTTTGAAAAAAAGAGAGATAATGAGGAATTCAATCTATTTATAACAAAAAAAATAGCCAGCAATTAAATAAATGTATAAAAACCAAATCTCTCAAGGCTTGATCTTCCGATCTGATCTATTGTAATTTGTGGCTAGCACTTCAGGCGATTCTTACACTTTTTACGTACAGTTACGTTACATGATCAACAATCACGAGGAACTTTTCGGTATATGGAAGGTAGGAGGTAAGGTAAGACTCTCTAAAGGAACACTTCCTCAGTTGAAGAAGGAATCTTCGCGCAGTAAAAGAAACTTCCTCAATCGTGGAAGTGTTCTTCAGGTAATCAAAAAAAAATAGTCTGTGAAAAAAAATACAAGTATATGAAAAATCTTCACGTAGCCAAAATAACACTGCGACATACATTTTTTAAGGTTTCCATTTAGAACTTAAGGCAAGAAGAAACATTTACAGGCAAGAGAAAATAAAATAAAGCACCAAAGAAAAATCAGTAAAACAATCTGTTACCTATGAAAGGTCTTTTTCCAAATCTGCTAAGGCCGGTAACAGCTAGCTACCTCAAAAAGTGGACGAGGTAGAATATCTGCGGGGAAAATTAGAACTAATTTAGAAACTATACAAAATGACAACACGTACGAAACCATGAGCAAGTCACCTGATAGAAACAGTGTAAAATACGTTAAAGAATTGAGCCAACGTACCCAAGTCAATCAAACACAAAAAAACGAAGCAAAAGAACGGCCTAAGACCCAAATTTGGAAGGGCAAGGAAGATAGACACTAAGGTGTTTCCACAAAAACTCCTCACCATAACACTCCACACTGCAACTACAGTGGCCGACCTTTTAAGAGTGACCGGATGAAGAAGTATGCGGGTAAATAACTACGAGCCAACTGACTGCTCATAAAAATGCCAAAGCACCGCGCAGCTCGCCATAGGCACGTCCAACAAGAGCGCTAAAGGAATTTTCTTCACATCGCCAAAAACCCATTTCTACGAACAATGAAGTTGTATCTACTAGTGTTTTTAACTTCACTCCACTCAACTACATTTTATGATGACACAGGTATACATACCATATACAGCACCTGTAATCTTTAGAATTAAATCACAATTCTCAGACTTGACAACAAATATTCGCAAATCAAAAATTGATTCAAAGCCGATCGTATTATCACATCACTATTTGGTTAGATAGTGTCACACAGAGGCCCGCCTACCATATGTACGTTATATGCAATGCACACGAGCGGTCAAAAATTTGCGGCGGCCAAAATAAAAATAATTAAAAAAAAAACACCCTTATTTATAATATGCTCTTTAATTATTTTTGTATGGTGGTTCTAAGATAACCTTTTAATAAATTAAACTCGTATGTATATTTCTGTTATAAAATTCGGCTCTACTATGCGCGCAGGACAAAAAGTCAAGGCCAGATCGCAAGTCAGTTTCGGAATGAAATGTTAAAAAGAAAACTAATGTAAGAGAAATTAAATAAAACGGATCAAAACCGAAACAATACGGAATTTTGAGATGATCTATTTCCCTAAATATCTTCTACCATGAGGTAACCTTAAGATGAGGTAAGATAATTACACATTCCAAGCTTGCTTCCTTTGTTATTTTAACTTGTATTTAAAATTTTAAAAAACCTTTCCAACCCCGTTCTCTTCAGAAAAATCATAAATCGAAATTAGTTAAGCGAAGGGATTGAAAGTACCAGGGATTTGGTCAATAAAGTCCAATTACCTGAAAGAATAGATATACAATGTGTTGGAATTAGGATCTACTGCCCCATTTAACATACATATTTTATTAAATCAATTAACTACAATGCCACCCAGGTGCAAAAATAGTAAATTAAGACACGTTTGTTGAAAAGCACGTTTCGAAGCAAATTTGGGCCCTTAAATATCATTCAATACTAAATGTCTACTTTAAATCCAGCTTTAACTAATAAATAATGCACTGTCATTCATGAACCCTTATAGCACCTTGACCAATATGTGTAATGTTGTTTTAGATCAAACTTACGACAACAGTGTTATTACCACACCCTACACATCTCATAAAACTTCAGCTGTGCGATCAGACTACCTATTACAGCCTTAAAATGGTCCAGAGTTAAGGTGCAAGGAATTCAGAAATATTTAAAAGCTATTTAGTAGAGAAATATTTAAAAGCTATTTAGTAGGTCCAGATTTGAAAGGTGATTTTACTCTAGGCTTTTGCTCCAAATAATAATTTAGATCGAATTTCGAATTTAAACAGATGAATGATTTTGGAAGTTCTATGATCGAGATACGAAATATCCATGTGCACACTTTTGATGAGAGAACTGTTTCAACAGCTTAAATTCTAGAGTAAAATATTAAAACCTACTGGATAATTGGCACTTTTTAAAAAGTTTCAACAAGAGAATAAAACAGGATAAAAACAGATGCAGGCAGTGGCGGCTCGTGAGGTTTTAAATAGATAGTGCGCAATTTCCGAAGGCGGAAAGGTTTGGGGGTGCCACGCCCATTTTTTACCCAAAACTCGTTAAAATCGTTTAAAATCCATGAATTCGGCGCCCTCTTGAATGGTAATTGTTGCGCACTAAAAGAAATTAATAAGTAGGTACTTATCGATTCCAGAAGAGTAAACCATTAAAACAGTTTATTGTAACTACAAATCAATAAAGTTCAAAAAAAAATCAGGAGAAGTTCGAAAACGTTAAAAAATATATCGGTTTGATGGCAAAAAAGTGTTATTGTACATCTTTTTGTCGATGGTTAGCCCTTCGACTTTGCCGTTTCCTAGCTTTAAAGTGAAATTCCATTCGCTACAAGATTTCGGGGGTTAAAATGTCTGGTGAAAGACCGACCATCCTTTTTCTTGGCACATGTTTGGTCTAATTTTAAAACCGGCATCGGTCGCCCTAACCTTTTTATTTCAATCTTATTATTCAGATCCAATAAAGAAAAGTTATTTTTAATAATATTGTCAACTGAATTTATGCCCCCACAGCAATTGTCAGAACCCGAACTACTAGCCATGACAGTAGAATAATAGTATATAAATACAAATATAAAACACTAAACAATATTACGTACACTAAACTCACGAGTTTATATGCAGCGTCAACGAACCGAACAAAACAAAAATAAATTCACGGCTCGAATGGAGTATAATACAGAATAATACTTATAATAGTAGTATGTAATATTCGCTCTAAAAAACGATTTACCTCCCACTTTTTCCACACAAGGCTGAATTTTTCAGGACCTATAATAAATGTGTTGCATCAGCCGTAGCTTGAAGGCGAAGAGGCTGGACATATTTAATTAGGGCGTAAACCCATGACGTCTCTCATTGTTTATTGTGATACCTTTGTTAGTTTATAAGCAAAAAAATATGGGATTCGCTCTATTACCTTGTCAAGACATAAGCGAAACTTTTATAAAGAATTTTTTTTTTTTCATTTAGGCCTTCCCTTTTTGTTAATTGAGTGTTATATTTAAAAATAACTATTTTTTAATTAAATTTTTGCACGGTTGAAACCGAGATATTTACATTTAAATTTTTTTTCGGCCATATGGGCTAATGCAAATGATTTTTTTTGAATAATTATCAAAAAATACTTCCTACAAAGACCTTATTGTGCATTGGACCAAAAAATAAGTATTTTTTCCTCTATACGATGGTACCAATATCTCAATTTTTGATGATAGTGTCCTTTTGTGGAGTCTAATTTTGTATTACCTCCGGAATAAGGGTTATCTTATCATGTACTTTCATCCCTGAAAAAATCAGCTTGTGACACCATACTATATACGCAAGAATTGCAAATTATCACTAAATTAAGCTACAAAGTGCGGATCTAAATAGCGCACGGATGAGCCTTGACTTCTCGTGATTTTACGAACATTCCCGACCGTTCTGCATGACGAAAATGCATTTAACAAGAGCGCCGAACACTAGCGCACGGCAGATTTAGACTAGTTGTGGTTACGAACGGAGGCCGCCGTTGGACGCTCTGCGTTTTGATCGTCGCCGTCGTGCCTCGATTTCGCTCTTATAAATAATGTATTCTGCGGCCAGTGGAGATTCAAAAATATGTAAATTCGCAAATTATAGTTAGTTTATGTTAAATTGTATGTAGGGAAGATTTTATTTTTCCTTTTACTTTCGCAGGCAGTGCGCGCGCACGGGCGCACTTATTGAGAAGCCGCCCCTGGATGCAGGATATGAGGAATAAAATAATAATAACTTGCATTAATTAGATGACCAGCGCAGCGCAGCGGCAAAAATGCAGTATAATGATTTTAAGGTACGTCTCTTTCGCCGTAATTATAAAGGGGCAGATAAGTGAAATAAATTGAGTTACTCTGATAAAAATTTGGTCATTGAGCTCATGGCCTATTTGTTGTTTTGAGTGTCGCTGTTGCCGAAAATGGTATATTGTGTAACTAGTAGGAAAAGCAAAACATTCCTGGACGATTGTGGTAATTGCTGCTGAGGCGCTGCTGAGGCCAACAACACAGGAATCCAGGAATGTGCTTTTCCTACTTGTTGCACATACTATTTTTTATCCGATCGGAATTAATTAGAATACCTACTTATAAAAATAGAGCCAAATATTACTCTAAATAAAAACGGTGTTTTACATTTAAATTCAACATAATATCAAGTTTTGAATCAAGCGAGTAACTACGAAAACTACAGCTAAATGTTACTTTTGATAAAACTCAGATCTGACAAACAAGGTGTTTGAATAATGTTATATTCCCGCCCTAGGACGGAAATGTTATATTCCCTTACAGTTGTTGTCAATTCTGAACTAACTGAAACTAACCGAAAGTTAGTTGAACGACTAACCAAAACTAACCAAAAGCACCGAAACAGGCTAAAACATATCGGAACAGGTTAAAAAAATTAAAGTAAGTTAAAACTAACCAACACAAACCGAATTTTGGCGACTGACCAAAAACATTAAATTTGATTATAACGTATCGGAATCGGTTCAAATGACTAAAATAAATAGGAACTAACCGAATGTTGATTGAACAACTAACCAAAACTAACCAAAAACACAAAAACGGGCTAAAACGAATCGGAACAGGTTTAAATATTAAAGTAAATCTAACCAAAACGAACCAAATTTTGGCGACTAAGGAAAACTAACTGGGCTAAAACGTATCGTAACAAATTAACACAATTAACCGAATTTTGGCGACTAACAAAAACTGACAAAAAACGTCAAAATTGCCTATAACTGAAATTTACCGTAAATTGGCTGAACGATTAGTCAAAAAGCACCAAAAAGGGCTAAACTTACCGGAACATATTAAAAATATTAAAGTATCAAAATAACCCAAATTAACCGAATTTTGGCGACTAACTAAAATTAACCAAAAACATTTAAATTGTTACCCTGGAATTGATTGCCTTTGGCTCCACAAATGATTAAATTTGGTTTGAATTGTTATAGAGCCACTTCGGCCCAGGCTCAAGGATGTAAACTGCACAAGTGCAAGTTTAGTGACCCTAATGAAATGTGTACCTAATTTCTTCGATTCGATATCTAGTCGGATATCGTTTTCAAGAAAAGCAAAAAACTAAAAATGATAATGGTTAGCAAATACAATAAAACAGTAAAAAGCTCTTGCAGATTATCAGGCTTTGAACTAACATTTAAATTGGTTTTAATAACGTATCGGAACAGATTAAAAATATTAAAGTAAGTTTAAACTAATCCAAATTAACCGAATTTTGGCGACTAACCAAAAACATTAAAGTTGCTTATAACGTACCGGAATCAGTTCAAATGACTCAAATATATTAACACTAACTGAAATTTACCGAGGGTTGATTGAACGACTAATCAAAACTAACCAAAAGTACCAAAAAGGGGTAAAACTTATCGAAACAGATTAAAAATATTAAAGTAAAGAGACACTAACGTAAACTAACCGAATTTTGGCGACTAACTAAAATTGACGAAAGACATTTAAATTGTTTATAACGTATCGGAACCGGTTCAAATGACTAAAATAAATTGGAACTAACTGAAAGTAACCGAAAGTTGATTGAACGACTAATCCAAAGTAACTGAAAGCACTAAAACGAGCTAAAACGTTTCAGAACAGATTTAAAATGTTAAAGTGATTAAAACTAACCCAAATTAACCGAATTTTGACGACAAATCAAAATTAACCATAAATATTAAAATTGCTTATAACGTACCGGAGCCGGTTCAAATGACTAAAATATATTAAAACTAACTGAACTTTCCCGAAAGTTGATTGAACGACTAACCAAAAGTAACCAACAGCAACAAAAAGGGCTAAAACGTATCGGAACAGAATAAAATTATTACTAACTCAAATTAACCAAATTTTGGCGACTAACCAAAATTAACCAAAAACATTTAAATTGGTTATAACGTATCGGAACTGGTTCAAATAACTAAAATAAATTGGAACTAACTGAAAGTAACCGAAAGTTGATTGAATGAGTAACCAAACGTAACTAAAAGCACCGAAACGGGTTAAAACGTATCGAAATAGATTAAGAATATTGAAGTAAGTTAAAACCTACCCAAAAAAACGTATTTTGATGAGTAACCTAAAATAACCAAAATTACTAAAATTGGTTATAACGTATTGGAACCGGTTCAAATGACTAAAATGAATTAAAAATAACAGGAATTAACTGAAAGTCGATTGAACGACTAACCAAAAATAGCCAAAAGCACCAAAAAGTGCTAAAACATATCGGAACAGATTAAAAATATTAGGGTAAGTTGAAACTAACTTAAGTTAACCGATTTTGGCGTCTAACTAAATTTAACCAAGAACATTAAAATTGGTTATAACGTATTGGAACCGGTTCAAATGACTAAAATAAATTAAAACTAACTAAAACTTACCGTAAGCTGATTGAATGACTAACCCAAACTAACCAAAAAGATTAAATTTTATTATAACGTAACATAGTCGGTTCAAAGAGCTAAAATAAATCGGAACTAACTAAAACTAATCGAAGATTGTTTGAACGACAAGCCAAAACTAACTAAAAATATCCAAAATTATCAAAAGGGGCTAAAACGAATCGGAACAGGTTGAAATATTACAGAAACCTTATGGCTAATTATATATTAATAGATTTTCCTATCTAAGAGTGGAGGGTAATATTTTAGGTCTTCATATCTGCTTTTTTATTTACTTTCTTTTAATTGTGATAATGTTTAATATTAATGTTAAAAATCCATTATTTTTATTAAATATATTGTATACACTAGTGCTTCTATTTTTGCTTTTTTTAACTCTGCTTTTTAAAACTATTTGAATTTCAACACAAATCACATTTTTGCGTTTTTATTCGTCATTTTCAATGTCCCCCCGGTTGCATCTTTGCGAAGGACTGTGAATTTTTTTATTACTTTTCAATATCTTAAATCTGTTATCAATTATTTTAATATTAACCTGTTATATTGTTAAGTAATAGTTCAGATACTCTACCTAATAATATGTAAAATTTCTTTTCTAGCCCTCTCGGTCCCTTCCACTTCTTTGTTTCTAAATTAAAGGTGCAGAATATTGAATACTAAGCAAGCTTAATGCCAAATAAAAGGCACTGCTTTTTATCTGAAATTTCATACTTTAAAGTATAACATGAGAAATATCTAAAAATAGATAATACCAATTTCAGAAATTATAACCTAAATTTATTTTTGAGGAAGGAAATTAAAAATAATTTTCTATCGCTGATGTATGCATAAGACCACACAACAGAAGTAGTGAAAATTTCAACAAAGCCATACCCAAAAGTAAATGAATATAGAAAAACGATTATTGGTGGCGCCGGGCTGTACCTCTCGAATGCTAAGCGAGCGCTCTACCATCTGAGTTACACCGACAACGGAAATGACATACACACTAAAGGGAGATCCTATGGTACTCGATAGGCGGTGTGTGTGGGAAGATGTCGATTGACACAGTTCTTGAATAGCTGCAGTTTGTAATTTAAGGGAAACATATTTTTTAGGACTGAGTTCCACAGCAATGCAGTGCGCCAGACAAAGAAATCCTTGTAAATTGATGTTCTAGGTGTTTCCACTTGTACAACGAATGGGTGCGCTCTGGCCGTCTGGCGTCCATGTGACAGGCGTAGCTGGGAGCGAGATGAGTATTGCCAAATCCTGGAAACAACTGCGTTCATGACACACTCTGTCGAATGCCTTCGAAATATCAAACACTATCGGGCCTTAGTTCTCATTTGCCCTACTCCATATATGAGTAACATAGGCTAATATATCTTCTGTCGATCGCTTTTTGCGAAAGCCGTATTGGTTATCGCAAATTAACCTGTTGGTCTCAAGGTTGAGTATTTGCTGATTGGACGTAAGGGCTGGTTTTCCTGCATTGCACTTGAGCGACTTTCCAATAAGATGGTTAAATCTCTTTTCGGTAAGACACAGAAAAGTGTCTACAAAAAATGGGTGTTAGTTCGTTGTCGCAGTTCTTTAACACGATGGCAGGTATTCCATCCAGGCCTGATGTCTTTTGCGTATCTAGTTCTTTGAGGAATTTACGAATATCATGGTGATGAAACTTAACTTCTGCCATGGTTAGTGTTGTTGTTCGATATGGTGTGGGACGGTTAAGATAGAGTGCGATGAAAACATTTTGGTGAGCATGTTTACTTTTTCCTTGGCGATAGTCACTGTGACGACGCGTTCGTCTTTCAAAGATGGGAGAGAAGTTTTTGTAAATGTGTTGCTTACTGCCTTTGCCACCGACCAGAAATTCCTAAAGACACTGGATCATTGCAATAGTTTATTCCTGATCCTTTGATTATGTTTGTCCTAAGTTTCTTCAATGACACGTTTGTATTCGTTTCTCGCTTCGGCAAAATAATTGTGATTTTCAGCGGACTGATTTTGCTGCCACTCCTTGTATGCTTGCTGTTTCCTACCTACAGCTCTTTCGCATCTTCTGTTGAACCAGGGTTTTTCTTTTGACGGATGGAATTTGGGACCTATGCTTCCATTCCTGAGGAGATTACTTGCGTAATCTCTTCGCAGCACACTGTCGGGTCGTCAGTGCCAAAGCAGACGTCAAGCCAAGGAAAATCTAGTTAGAACTCTCTTAGATCGTCCCAGTTCGTACAATTGTAATTGCTGTTGTAATAAGTTTGTGGTCCGAGGTACCTAATGGCAGACCAACTGTAATTGTGTACTGGTCAGGATTTGCGGTTAGAGAAAGATCCAGGATGGCGGCAAATTCGCCTCTCTCTGAGGTCCGAGTTTGTTCGTCTACAAGTTGAGTAACTCCTCAGCTAATGGCAAATGCTTCAGATTCTTTACCTTCGTTATCGGTCTTGTTGTGATGTTTGAGCCAGTTGATGTTGTGAGCATTTAAATATTTAGACAACGTCTAGCGCGGTTATTATAAGAGGTAGAAAAAAACTTTAAATACAAAAGTTGTAGGGTCCTCCCTAAATCGCCAGAAAATGTTCTAAAATATTATACACGAATATCGCAAATTTGATAAAAACACAAACGTTGCAAATCTTTAATGGTTTACCCTGTATATTAAAACAAAAATTAATAGATCTTTTTTTCTGAATTCAAAAATATATTATTTGTTGACATTTGGTTTAGCCGTTTTCGAAATATTTGTATTGTATTTACTATAATTATAACATATTATTAATATTTACTTATTTTCAATAATCAAAATAGAACTAAGAAATTAACAAAATTTTTTTATACAATAACTTATGAAAATTCACAAGTGTTCAAGGTGACAGCCTTACTTAGTTACTTACTTTCAATAGTTTTTAAAATGCAAATATTTCGAAAACGGCTAAACCAAATGTCAACATATTAGATATTTTGAATTCAGAATAAAAAGATCTATTAATTTTTAATTTAGTATACAGGGTGTTTCATTAAAAATTTACAATGTTTGTATTTTTTATCAACTTTGCGATAGCCCTGTATTATATTTTAGAACATTTTCTGGCGATTTAGGATGATCCCTACAACTTTTGTATTTAACGTTTTTTCCACCTCGTATAATAACCGCACTAAACTCTGTCTAAATATAAGGAATGACCTGTACACGGTGATCATTTATAATGTCCCCCCTCTTAACTTTTTTGTTTTTCGCATTAGACAAAAATATTAAATACAAAAGTTGAGCAGAATAATGTAAGCTATTTGCGTAATACATTTATATATATACAAGGTGTTGCAGAAATGAGTGACAGGTTAAAGTTATATTTTTTTAAATGAAAGGCCCTGTATATTGTTAATTTTTTAGGATCTCCTGAGAATTCTGGATATTTTTTCTATAAGATGTCCTATACCTAAATGTAATAGTTTTTGACATATTCGCATTTTAAATAGTGGTCTTGTATTGTAGTTGCCTAATTCACGCCCACCTAAGAACTGGAATCTAGAATATTTATTTTTGAATGTAACCGCTTAGTTAAAATGCGAATATGTCGAAAACTATTACATTTAGGTATAGGACATGTTATAGAAAAAATATTCAGGATTTTTAGGAGATTCTAAAAAATTAATAATATACAGGGTATTTCATTTAAAAAGATATAACTATAACCTGTCACCCATTTCTGTAACACCTTGTATATATATAAATGAATTCTGCAAATAGCTTACATTATTCTGCACAACTTTTGTATTTAACATTTTTGTCTAATGCGAAAAACAAAAAAGTTAAGAGGGGGGGACATTATAAATGATCACCGTGTACAATGTAATCTAAATAAGATTTTACATACCTTGAATCTCCTGTTACTGATTATTTTTCTTTCTCTTGGCTTAAGTCGACTGGAACTTCAGTCTTATTCACTACCAAAAGGCGAACATTTAGATATGTACCTAAGGATGCACCAATTTTAGTGGAAATTATTGAATATCTTAAATAAAATAGAAAAAATCCAAAACTAGAATTGCATTCTGTGCAGATATATCACCTCATATAATAGTGTATTAAAGGTACCTACGAATTAATTGTTTTAGAAAACATCAGAAAGCAAATTACAAATAGAAATAAAATTGGAGCAATATTTAGGACCGTCATAACTAGAGTCAAAACATTATCATTTCCAAAAATAAATTTCACCTTACCCTATGTTCACTATTGCCTTGGACATAAATGGGTTAATTTTATTTAATTACAGTGAGCTTAGCACTTGTCAAAACTTTTGCCATCAAAGCAACTTCGATTGAATGTAATTAGCTGGATTTATTAAGTTTATATATCAGAAATTGGGATAACGCATGAGAAGGTTTTGTGACAAGTGACAAAAATAAAATTAGTTTTGGGTTAGTTTAGCCGAAAAATAAGGAATTCCAATTTTAGAACTTGACAGGAGATATCGTAAATCTAGAACTAATTCAATTTCGACTATAATGCTTGATGTTTTTGGTTGAGCTTCTAATAAGAAGTTTATGTTCTAAGGATAGGTTAGATAAAATTTTGTAGCCAAAATTTTATCAAAATGTTTGATAAAGTGTATTTAATTCTTATTATGAGACCACACTATCACGTATATTTTCAAAAGTAGTTCCTCCACAAATAATTGTTTCAAGTAAATTCCTTTATGAACATCTATTTATCTCTTCTGAATTATTATCGTCCAATACCCAACTAGATGCCAATGCTACAATTGCATACAAAAATTACGTATCATCAGCAGGTGAAGCTAAAAAGAAATGTCTTTTTCGTAACCGGCAACTTTTAACCCATGTTTAGCAGTTAAGAAAAACCCATCGGACAATAACCGCTGAAAATTTCACAATATCAGCAGTTGCTAAATGGCACTGAGATAAGAACAAATCTCATAAAGTCCCAAACGTTTACGATCTCCTACAGGTTAATTATTTTGAGAGCATGGAATTTTATATGAGTACTGGATGAAATGAATTAATGACCCATATATTATCAATCCTATTCTATTTACCAAACTAAATTTCCTGTGGTACAAAATGATACAATTAATAAAAAATACAAAAATTATGGTTAGAAATATTCCCTATGTAATTAATTTACCAAACATGCATCTAGAGATGTGAGGAAGTGATTGTTTGGTCAGGAAATCTGAGGAGTAGAATTATTAGTTCATATTTCCAAGACGATAGGCTTAACATAGAGAATTATTTTGAAGGTGTGCAAAGGGAAATTGGTCCTTACTTGGGAGACATATCAATAAATTTAATGAGGAATTAATTATTCAACAGAATGGAGTTCCAGCTCAAAGGGCTGCAGCTTCGGCCAAATTTTTAAATTACTCGTTTCCAGAAAGCTGAATTGCATGCGTTGGCAACTTTGAAAGGCCCATGCGAATCAAGACATTTCGTATTTAAATTACTTTACTTTTAAGGGTAATATTTATGATAGGAACTTTTTGATAATTTACAAAATAATCCTGTTAATATGAAGGACCTGGAAATACGTTTATCGAGGCTCAGCATTATGTTATCCAGTTGTTTAAAGTTAGAAGATATTTTTATGACGGTTTACGAAACTGTTTGGCTGTTAATGATACAATTTATCTAAATATCTAGCTCTGTCATTCTGTACTGATTGTATTTGATTTATTGTTAGTTCTAAAATCTTAAATTGTTTACAAAATTTTTGAGCCGTTCCATTATGCATTTAAGCTTTTTTCAATGTGTTTTACTTTATATTCAAGTTTCGTGGTGCCTTGACTTATTGTTAACTTGTATTTTTATTTTATTCTTGATTATCCATTTTCTTTTTTTTTCGTTCTTCGTAAGTTGATTTCATATTTTCTTCAACAGCCATTCTACTACCCATAGTAAATGTTGCGACAAATGTAAATGCAAATTAGACTCACAGTCCAAATAACAAAATAAATAAGTTTATTAAACTCGTTAGCTGTTGAAACTGTTAACATAAAATAAAGAGAGCTCTAATTATATTTCAAATTTATTTATCAGATTAAGCGTTTTTTATAATGACATCTGTTGAAACAAAAATTATTTCACTGGCAATAAATTGGATCGGTAAAAGTTAACCATCAAAAAGTTATGCAAAGTGAATTAAAATGTAAAATAATATGATTAAGGAACTATAGCCAAGTCCCAAGTCTGAAGAAAAATAATTCTAATTCATTATCAACAAATTGAAAGTCTCTAATTCATTATCAACAAATTGAAAGTCTCTGCGGGTGTTCCCCAGGGGTCTGTACTCGGGCCCTTATTATTTCTAATTTATGTCAATGACCTGCCCTGTTTGAACATATCTGGGACTTTTACCGTTTTTGCCGATGATACCACTATACTCTGGCGGCACAAGGATCCTCTGCAGCTTCAGGGTATGATTGCGAGGGATTTAATCACTCTCAAGAAATGGTGCGATGCTAACTATTTAACATTGAATGTAAGTAAAACAAATGTCGTGTGTTTTAGGTGTGATTTAAACAATATTCTATTGGATACCAAACCTGTAACTAACCTCCAGGTCAACAAATTCCTTGGTATTCATATTGACGACAAACTGAAATTTGCAGATCATGTTTTATCTTTGAATAAGAGGCTTGCACAGAGCTGCTATGCGATCAGGGTCATCTCTCGCGTATTGGATATCGATGTTGCAAAGAGTGTGTACTATGCGCTGATTGAGGCACGCCTTCGCTATGGCATATGTTTTTGGGGATGTTGTGGGGATTGTCTTTTTCGATCGGTTTTTGTCTTGCAGAAACGAGCAATAAGATTTGTTTGCAGGGCTAAGCCCAGAGAGTCGTGCAGACCACTATTCCTCTCCTTGAGGATACTTACCTTGGCTTCATTGTTTATTCTGGAAACGCTATGTCTTGTCCGTGAAAAATTTCGATCGGAAATTGAGCAACAGTGTAGTTATGCAACTCGTTTTAATGATTTTACTGTTAAACTTACTATACCAACTACTGAACTAATAAAGCGATCAGTCATATATTCGGGAAAGAAGATGTTTAATAGACTACCAGGTTCCATAAGACGAATTGGCTGTAGAAGGCATTTTAAAAAAGCTGTAAGAGAATTTCTGATTGGAAAGGTTTACTATAGCGTGGATGAGTTCTTTTTGGACTCGGGTCCCTGATTTGGACTGAGTTGGTTTTTATTTGATTGTATGTTTGGAATCGAATGTGATGCATAGTAAAAGTTGTATTTCCAAAGTTTCTGTGCTTTGTTAATTTTAATAATGTATTTCCAAAGTTTCTGTGCTCTGTTAATTCTAATAAGATTTGTCGCTATAATAGTTGTTATTTTAATATTGTGGTTTTGATTAGTGTTTAGTAGCTTTGTCAATGAGATTATTTTTGAGTCTTAGACAATAAAGCATATTTTGAATTTGAATTTGAATTTGAATATCTGTGTTTATTGTGGTTTAGTAAAACAGTGGCTCGCAATACAAAATATCCGCCAAAAATGTTGGCAATGAAGTGGGGCAACTATATTACTGGTGATTTTTTGGGATTTTTGACTATTGAGATTTGTCTGTTTCAAATTAGACATAACCTAAAAGTTAATCCTTTTGTATATATTTTGAGATTAATTTTTGCAGGCGCAGTTGCTTAAATTTGTACAGGTCAACACATCACCTGTTAAGTAGATAGTGGTAAGTTTGTTGTTATTAGTCAGTATTAAACTAAATTTCGCTTCTTACGCAACTTAACCGGCACAAGCCACTATACAAGGAAGTTTCAAAGAACCTTCCCTGAAAATAGAAACCAGCTACACGATTTTTTGAGCAAAAAGGAGTTATTACTAAGCATACAGACCGGATCAAAAGATCCAAAATCAAGAAAAAACATGGCTAGAAAGAAACTTAACAGAAACCAAAGACAACGGAAAGCCAAGGAAGACTGCACAAAATCCACTCAGCCTGCTTAGAGACGACAGAACAGAACATTGAGATAAAAACCTGCCAATCAGAACTCCCATTCACGTCAACCACAGAAGAAAAAGTCAAAATTTCCTAAAACACGCGTCAGAGCTGTTGTGCAACCTAAAATGATACAATTGACATCGAAAAACCCGATTTATCTGAAGAATTTTTGATGAAGCTACAAGCATAATTTGAGGAACTTTTCGGTGGAAAAGGCATCTGGATACACGATAGAAAATACACAAATTTCACCATGTACTAAATTCAAAGAGGTTGTAAAGGGTGTCGTTGTCTGAACTGAGTAGGGCAACGTCAAGAAAGACTTGAGAATAATTTACTGGTTACTTTAAGAATTATATATATTTTGCTAATGTTTCCCACAATAGGTACATGCTGGAAATTTAACTGTAATACATAATATATGTTTCTTATTGTCCTGTTAACGCTAGCAAGGAAAATATTATAAACAACGGAAAATCAAATATTAGAAAGAGTGATATAGTCAGTCGATGCCAGTTAACGCTGGCGAGCATAGCTATTAACTCTAGCTTAGGAGTTGAAAAAATCATTAGCGAATATAAAGAATATTTCGAGCAAAATATTCAATTCGTTGTTCAGTTAACGCTGACGAAGAAAATAGTGCTCTAAACTAATTAGATCAATCTATGCCAGTTAGCGCTGGCGGGCATATTTATTTGTTCTAGCTTGAGAGTGAAGAAATGTAAGCAAATACATACTTTATAACGAACATTACGAAAAACAAAAACCGACACAACCATTGAAGATCTAAATTGCCCTGAACATAACTAGATAAAACAAGATTATATCAGTCAACTAACAAAATGCTACAGTGATGTAAGAGAAACCATAACTGAACATCGGCAGAAAACAGTGTCACAACGAACACAATAAGCCGCTCTAGAACGAATAAACCTCCAGGCATCAGTTCAATCAAACCGTCCTAAGGAAGAAAAGTTACTGATAAATCAGATAATTGAGGTACTAGACGATATTAACTCTGAAATACAAGGTGAAATATCAATTGCTCTCTGTAATGAACTGTTTGATAAATTCACCAAAAGTTGGCAAGACATAGCCAATAACTGCGTCCAATCAGAAATGGACGATACACACAAATCCATAAAAACTAGCTGCAAACAATTAGAGAATCATCATAAAGAAATATTGCTTGCACTTGCCGAGGAAGTGGAAACTAGACAAGCAGTTTACCTTATAATTTCTTGCCTTTGGCTCCAACAATTTTTGATAAAGTAGAGCCTCCTCGGCTCCGGCTCCAGGGTGTAAACAGCACAAGTGCTAGTTTAGTGACTCTAACGAAGCTGAAAAACCTAAAGGAAACTGGAAAACGGTCGACGTTTCGAGGAACAAATCTGACCCCGTCGTCAAGAACGAACAAATCTAAATATTAAAATGGTTAGTAAATGTAAATAACAGTAAAAAGCTATCGCAAAATTGTCAATTGACAAACATTTAGTATAAAAGGGAGTTAGATAGTTTTAGTAATCTTCTGATGATGCTAACATGGTTAGCGAAACGCGCGTCGAGTGCAATAATTCCGTTTCGGTATTATGGATAAAACTCCGTTTTAGCACTTGTGCTGTTTACACCCTGGGGCCAGAGCCGAAGAGGCTCTACTTCATCCAAAATTGAAACTACTGGTGGAGCCAAAGGCAAGAAAGTGTAAGGTAAACATGATCCTCCACAACAATATAGAACATATCTACATAGACAAGCAGTATCTCCTATAATCAACAAACATTGTAATATTTCTCTGCCAAAAACGAGTTACCTATTTTGATGGTCGATATAATAAATGGACCACGTTTTATGGTATATTTACAAAAGTGGCTCGTAAAATCAGGTCATTTTACATGGTGCGCTGCACTGAATTTATCATTGACAATTATAACAAATAGTTATTCTGAGTATTAGTTGCTGGACAATAGCGCAACTTTAGCATATCAAAGGTAAGTTTTTAAGTAATGATTATAAGACAGTTAAAATAGAAAACATATTTAAAGCAGAAATTGATTAATTTATACTATAGACCACAGACCTAGAAAAACAAGAGACCCAATGTTCATTCATAAAACCTCCAAATGTTATTGAAATAGTCTAATGGGTAGGAGAAAGAAATGTATATTCTGGCCCTGAATGGCAACGATGTTCAGCGTTTTTCGTTTGTAATCTTTTTTGCCCGCAGAACATTAAAATAAAATATAATTTTGTGATTTTGGTTTGCTTGTGCTAAAACAACTTTAGACCCACAGATGACTATTTTTTATGAGTTGATAGATTATAAAAGGATACTTCACAAAAATATCATAAATTAGTGACGAATGAAAGAAAGTTGGTAACATTAAATTAGCGATTTTATATAACATTTATTTTGATTGCGAAGGTATACAATAATTATAATTGAGGTATGCTTAAAGGTAGCCAATGTTGGGTGAAAAGGAAAACTGCAATTTCGGATTTTCATTTTTAACTATGTTGGGGTTTGGAACCTTCGACAACATGCACTAAAACGGAGTTTTATCCACCATACCGAAACAGAATTATTGCACTCGACGAGCGTTTCGCTAACCATGTTAGCATCATCAGGAGGTGATTAAAACTTAGTTTAGTTTTAATCACCTCCTGATGATGCTAACAGGGTTAGCGAAACGCTCGTCGAGTGCAATAATTCTGTTTCGGTATTGTGGATAAAACTCCGTTTTAGATTTTCATTTTGCTAGCTTTATTTGACGACAGGATGGTTTAGGCATGATTAAATCACCGACAGATATCAATATTTGATAACGGTCGAAAAACACTGCTTTTAAAGTCCGATAATCTGCTAATTTAAATACCTGCAAATATATATTTTACTGGAAAACTTATAGGTTGGGATAAAGGTAATCAAATAAATCAATGCAAGGATCAGGATCATACAGATGAATTATTAACTTAAGAGTCCATGCCTATAAAATGATTAAAGAATAGGAAAGTATCCAAACAGTTTGGATTGCATTTGTAATTGTAAATTTAAATAACATAAATAAATAAATATGTTTTAATAATATAGTATAAATACATAAGGAAATATTAACATTTCACATAAAATCTACTTAATGACTAAATTGTCTACAAAATTCAAAAAAGTTGTGCATCCTAAAATGATACAATTGATACCTGATTGGCAAAAAAACGAGGCGAAAATCTAATCCTTTCCATATTTTTCCATAGAAAATATACATTATGTACCATGAGATTATGAATTTTGCCCATAAAGCGTCAAATTATTTCTCTATTAGAATAACAATAATAAAAATAAATATTAAAATTATGACTGGGCTTACTCAACTTTTTATTTCCTAATTCTTTATAGCCTATTCTTAGTTGATAAGGAGCTAAAATAAGAATTAAAATTTAAGGATTGGAGAAAATATAGAGATATTTACGCTTCATCATCAGCAAATTTTCAAATTATTTAAAAAAAAAGCACTAAACAGGAAAATAAGTCTCTACCCTATCCTTGAGCCCCATGAACAAAAAGTAAACAAAAACCTTGCAGTTTAAAAAGAAAATGAACAAATTGGCTAAAAGAAAGAAATAGTTGAATTTTGCGAATTACATAATAAGCACTAATAAATAGCAGCTAGGAAGTAAGAATTAGCAAGTTGAATAATTCAGGATATATTTGAACTGTAATTTTTCGGAGTTTATACACCACTGGATGTCACAGGCATAAATTACAATGACATAATCATACTGGCAAGTGAAAAGATAAATGCGTATTTAGACGGTCCATTTTTTACATATTACACACACATGCACGATGATTGCTTAATATATGCCACAATTTTTTACAAAAATCACGAAAATATCGCAAAATAGTTGCTAGCTTACAAGCAACGTCGCAAATGGCTCGACAACTGCAAACTTGAAATTAGGAATCCTAGTAAAGGTCGGAAAATAAAATTTCGATCCAACCAGAGTACTATAATAGAAATAAGGAAGGAAAATGCTAATAGAATTATCATTTATTGTGAAGGCAATTGCAGATTAATTTTTAACTAAAGCAGTCGCTAGGAGCTATTGGAGTTGCCAAATAAATATATGCTATTTTGGAATTTGCTAGCTCTGTAGGATGCTGCAAGCTACTGGCAACAAATATGTGAGTCAATTATGAGAAACACAAGGTAGAATAATGTTGGATCGTGTTAAAACGTAAACAATTGCTTCCCCTTTTTTCTGCGTATGTGTTGAGGACCAACAGTTCTTTCAATCAGAATAGTCATGCTGATCTGTGTTAGAAATAAATTTGCAAGTATTAAAACTTTTTCTAAAATCTACGGTCGAAGCAAGATTTAGCAAAATTGAGATAAACAAATAAAAAATTATATTGGTATGAAATAGCTCAACAAAAATGGCATGTTTTCTTTATTAGCAACACATACATATAAAATAATTAAACAGGTCTTTAGGGGTCGTAGAGTATAATATTGCCAGAGCATGTGCAACGATGTTAGATCAAATGCTTAAAACACCTGTCAAAAACATGAGTTTTCTAAAATTGAACTAGCAACATGAAATAATGAATTAGCATTTTTCAGGAAACCATACCATATGCATGAAGCGCTTTACGAGCAGTGACGCCCTTCTTTCGGAAAAAGCCAGGCATGAATATAAGTTAATTGGAAATTAAGTAAACATTGTACAAAAAAGAGGCAGTATAAAATGTCTCATAATAGCCACCGCCATCCAGCCCGAATACCACTGAAGAGATTGCGGTGCGATGCTGCTTTCTTGCTACCGTTTATGCTACTTTTAAAATCATTATATATTTATAAAATAAAGAAAGAACTGGATAAATATTATTAAATGAAGTCACTACTTTGCATTTTTTACGTTAAAATTTAAAACATCCTCAAACTAAAATTACAATTCCAGACTGATCCGATCCGAAGTTCACTTTTAATTAGTAATGACCAATGGTAAATTGCCTCTGAGGTGCGTGATTGAAATTTGAAATATCTGTAAATGTACTGTTATATTTGTTACTGCTATCCTTATAGAACTTGAGAATCAAATTCCGAAAAACTAGAACTTAGATGTACCATTGTGATCTTTAAATATTTTCTAAAAACGTGTGAATAATAAATGCATAGATCAAATCGACTGATTTAGCTGATATTTGATGGAAATACATTGCAAAATTTTAAAGGAAAACACAAAGGTATTAAATTTCCACAATTTTCTTTAACAAAACCGTGACATATGTTTGGGCACATGGTGCCTTTTTCAAACGGGCTAACTACAAGTGTGCAAAAATAGAGTAAATTATCCTAAGTAGGTAGCAGAAAGGAGAGCATAAACCTAAAGATATGGAAATTCTAATTAATATTAGGTACACAATATGGACAAGGTTTCTGCTATTAATATTTGTTACTGAAGGAATGTAGAAAGTATCGACAACATTGTTTTGTTGTAGTTAGACCGTTTGAAAAAGCCACCGTGTGCCGAAACATATGTCACGGTTTTGTTAAAGTAAATTGTGGATTTTTAAAACCTCTGTATTTTTCTTTAAAAATGCATAGATATTTTCAAATAGAAAATATTAAGCCTGCCGGATAGTCAATGGTTTCCGTCAAGCTCATTATTCATTTTGGAAATTTAAAATGCAGATTATTAAAATAAAATTATTTTTATCATTCATCGTTATGTAAAATATTCGCCACCTTTAATGCCTTCCTCTCTTGCATCCAGTTGTTGGCAGCTTTTTTCGCTAGAGCAAATTTTAATTCAACTTTCGTCGCTCGTACATGCTATCTGGCTCGCCCAGTTTTATTTCAGCCTTAATTTAAATGCAATGATATCTGCAACACAAGTTCTTAAAGCAAAGTTTGAACTTGGGCGATAGACGTCACTTTGACTGGATCGACGTTTCCTACCGCCAATCGGTGTACTGGCTGTCTCATTAATGGCCATTCGCATGGCCTCTCTTAATCAAAGATTAAAGTTGGGGTGCACCTTATCTGATGTATTTGCAACAAAAATACACCAGGTAAGGTGCACCTTAACTTAATCTTGGGTTAAGAGAGGCTATGCGAATGGCCATCAATAGCAATATGTCCTGGCATGACGACGTTGCCAACATCGCAAAATCAGCCGCTCAGAAGCTTGGTGCGCTATTTCGCACAAAAAAACTGTATACCCCGTAGCAGCTTTTCTTGCTCTACAAAGTGCAAATAAGATTGTGCTAAGAATATTCCTCACACTGTGGTGCCGCACCTAAGCACAACCTAAAGCTTCTGGATTATATTCAGAAGAGAGCTGTGAGTCGGCCCGGAGTTGACCCGGGATCTGGATAGTCTGGATATTCTGGAACACCGCAAACATGTGGCCGAGGTCTCCCTGTTTTACAGATATTTTCACGGCAGATGTTCCCAGGATTTACCACGCCTCATCCCGCCCCCAGCAATGCTGGTCAGACAGTCACGACAGACGGCAAGAGCGCACCCGTTCGTCGTATAACTGGAAATAGCTAGAACATTGCTTTACAAGGACTCCTTTGTTTAGCGCACTGCATCACTGTGGAACTTACTCTCACGACATATTTTTTCCTCTAATTACAACCAGCAAGAACCGGGTCAATCAACATCTTCGCACACGACGAACGGTGTCGTCGAGGGCCACAGGATCTGCCTTTAGTGTGTGTGCCACTGCTATATAAAAAATTACCTTTATGCTGCCTAGGCGAAAATAAATCTCGGCCCCAGCTCACAGGTCTGCTTCTTTCGCGAGATCCTGATCTCATGAAAAAGCTATATATTTTCTTACCTACTGCCCTTCATCATATTCGATTTTGATGGACTCATTTGGTTTCGGTTCAATCATGAACTTTGTTTTGAAAAAAATAAGTTTCAATCCATCAACAGTGCACGCTCCTTAAATTTCTTGGATAATTGATCATCTATCCTCCACATTATCAGCTTTCAAGACTATGTCGTCTGCAAACCATTGTTACTAAATTTTCGGTTTTCAATGCATAACTATCTATTTTTTTACTAAAACAGCTTTATCCACAATACCGAAACAGAATTTTTGCACTCGACTAGCGTTTGGCTAACCATGTTAGCATCATCAGGAGATGAATAAAACTAAAATTTAAATCTACCTAACCCTCTTTTATACTACTGTTTGCTTAATCAAGCGAAACTAAAAAGAACCAATCCTGGAATCCCACTAGTCACGCTCGATCAACTAATACAATGGACTATACGGAATAGGCCCTCTATCTCTATTTAAACTATTCTTACATTTAATAATTTCTATACCTTTCATATGCGTCTAATAATCTCCTATCAGTTATATTATGAATTAATTTTAAATTTTTAATTGTTATTCTATGATTATTATCAAAAGCATGCTCGGCAACACTTGATTTGTCTGTTCTGCCATACTTTAAATGAGCTATATGTTCTTTGAATCTCGTTTGTATAGATCTTCTAGTTTGCCCAACATATTTTTTGTTATAATCTATATATACAATTTCATATATTCCACTTCTTTCTAATATTTCAGGTCGAGAGTTAACATTATTATTAATTTATTATTAAATACATTTTTTGACCTGGAAAAGGAAAAAGTATACTCAAGAGATTAAAGGAGAAAGATGTTTTCTATCTAAAAGCTGACAAAGATAATAAGGTTGTTATATGAGACAAAAGCGAATATTTTCAACGGGTTGATAATTTAACAGAATCTCAAGGAATCCAAAGATGGTAACACAAGTTAAAAACACTTTGAAGAAACGTAGCAACCTTATTTCTGATCAAATTAAATACAAATTATCTGTGAGTAATCCTACTATGCCGAAACTATATTGTCCCATAGCCGCGGCAAGAGGATCGCCAACTTATAATATATCCAAGTGGCTAGCAAACCAGTTTGAAAATTTACCTATAAAACAACAGAATTCAGGAGTACTATACATTTCTTAGATTTCATAAACAAAATTAAAGATACGATTCTTAATGAAGGTGAAGTTTTAATCTCGTTTGATGCTAGCTTATTGTTCCCTAGGGTACCAATCCCACAGACCTTGCACTACCTTGGTGAATTACTTAAGATTAATAGTTTTGATAACGAAATCAAACAAGAATATTTAACTTTAACCAAACTTTGCATGGATCAAAGATATTTTCAATATAAAAATAACTATTACCAACAACTTGAAGGCACGGCAATGGGCAACTGTTTATCGACGTTTTTAGCTAAGCTGTTCATGAGTAAATTTGAAAATGAAATTAGCCAGGAGTTCGAAAATTTCCAAGGGTACATGTATGTGGATGACATTTTCGCGATTTTCGACACAAAAACCGCTAATATTGAAGATTTTGTAACAAAACTAAACAACCGTTTCCCCACCATTAAATTTACTTATGAAGTCCAGAACAATGCCCAACTACCATTTTTTGATACTTTAGTAATTAGGAACGATAATAACACACTAGAAGTTGATATTTACAGAAAAAATACTGCCACTAACCGATATATTCCTAATGACTCCTTCCACTGCGACCATAAAATTGCCGGCTTTCATTTTAAAGTACACCGTATGGTTAACATTCCTCTTGTGTACCAATCCCACAGACCTTGCACTACCTTGGTGAAAATCGCTAATATTGAAGATTTTGTAACAAAACTAAACAACCGTTTCCGCACCATTAAGTTTACTTATGAAGTCGAGAACAATGGCCAACTGCCAT
>MU184366.1:72784-84598 GCA_016904865.1 Pissodes strobi | reverse complement strand
AATTCGGGTTAAAACGTTCTTCGACGTCTTCCCATCTCCAGTCTCCATCCATCCATAAATCCTGTTCTAGGCCTTTTTCTCGGACTTGTTTATCGATACCCTCTCTCCAGCTTTTTCTGGGTCGCCTTTTTTTTCTTCTTCCTTGGGGTGTCCAGTTTAAGATTTGTTTAGGTAATCTGTCCTCATTCATCCTCTGAACGTGTCCATACCATTTGAGTTGTGCAACTTGACTGTCCTCTACTACTGTATGTTTGACCCCCATAATTTCTTGAATCCTTTCATTTCTGATTCTTTCCAATCTTGACTTTCCAGCAGCGCGTCTCCAGAAGTCCATTTCGGTTGCCCTTAACGCATTTTCTGAGCGTTGTTTCAGTTGCCATACCTCACTGCCGTATAATACTGTTGTAGATCCGATGTTTGTTGGCCTTCGATATATTTTTGTCCCACAGTACACTATTCAACAGGCTGATGGCTCTGCGTCCCATTTTTTGATACTTTAGTGATTAGGAACGATAATAACACACTAGAATTTGATATTTACAGAAAATATACTGCCACTAACCGATATATTCCTAATGACTCCTTCCACTGCGACCATAAAATGGCCAGCTTTCATTTTAAAGTACACCGTATGGTTAACATTCCTCTTAGCAGAGAAAGATTTAATAGTGAAAAGGAAACAATTAGGAATATACCGAAAGTTAATGGTTTCAATAACTTATTAAATAAACTAATTAGTAGGCATTTGTATAGAAAGACCATTCGTGATTCCACTTCTTTCGTTAATCAGGATGAAAATAAAAAATATGTTTCGATACCGTATAATCCTCAGTATACTATAGGACTCCAAAAAGTTTTTAAGGAACTAGGTTTAAAATTAGTATATAAGACTCAGTTTAACATTAAGAAATTATTAGGTGGTCCAAAGGACCAAATTGAAATATTAGAAAGAAGTGGAATATATGAAATTGGATGTATGGATTGTAACCAAAAATATGTTGGGCAAACTAGAAAATCTATACAAACGACAATCAAAGAACATATAGCTCATTTAAAGTATGGTAGAACAGAAAGATCAAGTGTTGCCGAGCGTGCTTTTGATAATAATCATAGAATAACAATTAAAAATTTAAAATTAATTCATAATATAACTAATAGGAGATTATTAGACGCATATGAAAGTATGGACATTATTAAATGTAAGAATAGTTTAAAGAGAGATAGAGGGCCTATTCCGTATATTCTATTGTATTGGTTGATCGAGCGTGACTAGTGGGATTCCAGGATTGGATATTTTCAGTTCCGCTTGATTAAGCAAACAGTGAGATAAAAGAGAGTGAATTAGATTTTAATTTTAGTTTTGATCATCTTCTAATGATGCTAACATGGTTAGCGAAACGTGCGTCGAGTGCAAAAACTCTATTTCGGTATTGTGGATAAAACTCTGTTTTAGTGCATCTTGCTGAAGGTTCCAAACCCCAATATAGTATCTATTTTTTAAATTAATTTTTCGATTGCATACATTAGGTCTTTGGTGAATAACTCAAGTGACATCGTGTCATCATATTCGGCTACCCTGCCTATTTTCCTTTAATATTTTCAAGTAAACTTTCAAACCAACAACAGAGCATACTCCTTGAATTTCTTGGATAATAGATCATCTATCATTTACATTATCAGCATTCAAGACTATGTCGTCTACGAACCGTTGATTATTAAATTTTGGTTTTCTATGCTTAACATCTCCGCACACACCGCTCGTCGAAAGCAATAGGATGTCCCTTTAGTATGTGTGCCACTACCATAAAAAAATATATCTATTTTTTAAATTGAATTTCTGATTGCATATTTTAGGTCTTTGGTGAATAATTTAAGTGACAATCGTGTCACCATATCCCATTTTCCTTTAATATTTTAAAGTAAACTTTCCATCATAATTGCATTTTTAAAGATATTCTGAATTATTTTTCAGTATATGCAGACTAGAAATCATTCTCACGCTGCATCCAAAATAACATTCGAAAGGATTAGGGAAGGCTATGTTGAATTTAATGGGCTTCTAAATCAATGTTTTGAAACTTTGCATTTAATTATTTTTGTTCCAAAATCTGCTTGTTCAATCAGTTGGTAATAATCTATTTTTCACTTCAGTCCTGAAGCTATTGTTCTCGTATTAGATGATTAGGGAGATTTATGGATCCATAGTGCCTTATATATGACTTTTCTCCTTTTTTTGTAGTATAAGATAGTGAACACATTAATTCATTAGTTTAGTATTATGCTGTTATGCAAGATTAGGTTAATGACAACCTTGATTTTATTCTAGCAATTAGGTGTTTCTAATTTTGATTGCGATAGGCTACTACATTATCTAAAATATGTGCTCTAATTTGTTTACCTTTATCAAAACCAATTTTAATTCTTTAATAGTTACGCTTCATTATACTCTTTTTCCAGTTGCAGTTTTTGGCCCGGGCGTGAGTTCGGTTATTAGAGACATTTGCGCAGTCGCTTGTACAATTATTGGAACAACTATTCGTTCTCCTCTTTTCATAATTGCTCATTTCCTATTTTAACTTAATTATTATATTTATACTTTTTATTTGTTTCTTTTAGATCTTCTATAGTGTGGAATCCATTACTTCTAAGATCACTTTTCCTTGCATCGTTCGACTAGTAGACCTTTCGCCTTTCTTAGTTTTAGAACAATTGATATTCTGGCATTTGCAGGACTTCAAATAATGCATCATTTAATTTGTGTCAGCGTTGTCTACGTCACCAATCTTGGGTGACGTACGTCCGGAATTTACTTCACCTCGTGGCATTGTCAATGATGGTTTGACCGTTTGTCTACCAGGTTATATCCTTCTTTGCTTCACCAGCTTGTATTATAGCACTAATAATTTTTAGTTAGTTATATTATTTTGTCGCTGGGTTAGTAAAAAAAGATTAATTAATATACGTTCTTGCAATGTGTTTTTGAAGCATATTTTAAAGTCTATATAATTTCGAGTTCTGCTATTTGGGTTTTTCATACCCATTTTACATGAGGCTTCTTGAAGAAAAACCCGTTCTTTTGGAAATCATTATTTTCCAGCAAAAACCCACGCAGTATTACTCCTCGAGCATCTCTGCATTCGAAACCAATATTTTCCATTGATACTGTAGTTCTAGTGAAGACGTTCTTTATAGATAAAATAATTTATTTAGGATGCTTAAGGATGGAGAAGCTAATTTTACCAATCGAATTATCCTAATTTTGCTTAAGAATACTGCCTATGCTGCAATTTACAAAAAAGGTGATTCAAATTATAGTTTTAACTACAGACCTTTCTGCAAACTAAATATATTAAGCAAAGTTCTGCTATTTTGTTTTTTTCATGCTCATTTCTCATGCGGCTTCTTGTAGAAAAACCGTTCTTTTGGAAATCATTATTTTCCAGAAAAAAACCCAAGCAGTATTATATCGCGAACATTTCCGCATTCGGAACCAACATTTTCCATTGATACCATAGTTCCAGTGGAGACGTTCTTTATAGATAAAATGATTCATTTATGATGCTTAAGGATGAAGAAGCTAAATTAATTAAGAGAATTATCCTAATTTTGCTTAAGAAACTTGCCTATGTGGGGTCAATTTTCAAAAAGGCGATTTTAAATATGTTTCTAACTAACATTTAGCAAAATATTCGAATGTGTAGGATACAAATTTCTATCACAGGAAGTCAAGATGGATATACTTAAATAACAGAATGGGATTTTTCCTAAACGATCCGTAATCTCTTACCATATATCTGTTATATCTCAAATACAATGGAATCTCAAATTCAAGTGGACTGTATACCGATTTCAGTAAAGCATTTGATGCAATAACCCACAACATATTTAAGCAGAAACTTTTTGACATCGGTGTGCATGGAGCCCTACTTTGTTGGTTAACGTCTTATGTCTTTAACAGAACAGAACTGGTTACAGGCAATGCGCATAAATCAAAGTCTTACGCGGTTACCTCAAGTATTACCCAAGAGTCACACCTGGTCTCAATTTTATTTTAAATATACCTAAATGACATAGAGAGCTGTTTAAAAAAATACTTTTCGCTATATAGGGAAGATCTAAAGATAGATTTGGGCATAAATAATATAACTGGTTGCCTTTTTCTTCGAAATGATTTGAATCGTCTATGTGACTACTGCCTGCGCAACAGGATTTTTGTATTGATATTAGTAAATGTAGCGCAGTAAACTGCATTTCTCTATGCACGTGGACTACGTGGTTACAAAAGCAAACAAAATGCTGGGATTAATTTTGAGGCAGCTCAGACAATTTAATTCTTTAAGGGCTAAGAAAAATTTATATTACCCCTATGTTTTTAGTAAACTGAATTATTCATCAGTGGTGTGGAATCCGTAATACAATATTTTTAAAAATAGGAGTGAAATAACGTAAAATATATTTTTTAGATAAGTACATTTTAAAGAGTCTAGCATGCACAGCAGCGCTATTAGCACATAGGATTTCCTCCGAAAACAGATTAATTTTAATTCACTCGAAGATCGTTGGGAAAATATCATAATTTTTCATTTTATACTTTTAAATAATCTTGTAGATTCACTGAGAGCAATAAACCGTTATTTTTTTTAACGTTTTCCAGAATAAATTTTGGTAAGAATGCACCCATACGAACATATGATTTAAGATATGCTAATGTCGACTTATTTCATATATGACCATTGTGCAGTTTTCGTAGTTTTGTCAAAAGATTAGCATATTAGTTAATTTAATTTGATTGAGTTAATTTTTGTATCAAATATAATTTGTAACTTGTATTCTGGATAAAAAGATTTCTATACAGCAAAAATATAAAAGTGGATATCATTATGGACCTTTGATCTGTCGATATCCCTTTTGCCATTAAATAAATGGGTAAACTAAATATTTAGCCATTTATTTCATTGTTAGAATATTATCTTCTATAGCACTTTCTCTGCATAAATTTATCATTAAAAATGGAGATAATAAAGGGTGGGCATATTGATAATTTAGCTGAGATACGACCAACTTTAAATAATTCAAAATATTCGAACAAAAGCAAATATTATTGTGCTAAAATGTGCTCTTTTTCAACAGCCGCTCGTAAAGTTTACTTTGGACTTAAGCTTAAAATTATTATCCAGTTCGCTTCTCTGAACTGGTAATGGCCAAAGAATCTCGATGAAAATTCGAAACAATTTTACGGAATGGATCGTGTACAAAGCACATAAAACGAGGGTAACTGTTTAAATAGTAGCTGATTGCCACTTCTTCCAGAAAAAAATCCACTCTTCCTCCAATGGAATGTATTGAAAAAGCTACAAAAGTAATCCCTAAAAAAGTACAGAGAGCTACAGAAAGCATTCCTTTCAATGCAGATCTCGTATTTTATTTAGTCAAAGCTTAGTTTTCACACATTTTTCCATCATCTATAATTGGAGCAAAAATCAATTTAAGAAAACTCGTATATTATTTCAGAGCTTATTATTTATGGGTAAAAATAAATTATGGATTTTGAATATCAAAGAATTTTTTTTTTTCAGAAAAGCTAATCATATGACGATAGTCTATGACAAATACTATACAAAATACTCCAGAAATGATGATGCTAGTTGAATTTAAACTTTTTGCCATTTCGAGTTTTGACACATGTCACCACGTAATATATTTTTTCTTCAAACGTCAGTAAATCCGTCATTACTCGACTGTGTAGGCGGCCGTGAAGTTTCGTTTTTCCTCCGCCGGAGCTTTACTTTTCACTTTTCCGCCGGCGGAGGTAAAAGTGTTGTCATAGCAACATAGATACAATACAAACAGACAACAAAATAAGCGTCAACAACTCAAGATTTATTAAACTACAATTTGTATTTATCAGTCAATTTGTGACTGCATTTCTAAAAATCACTAATTTAGGAACAAATTGGTTATTATTTAATCGAACTTACTCAGTAACTGCTTATCAATACGGAATTAAAACGCAATCGGGGACGCAATCTTAAAAAAATAATTATTGTTGACAGTGTCCACTGACAGCTTTATGTTACATTACTATAGCAACAACCTGTGCCTATTCAACGACACCGGTCTAAGCCGCCTTGCGAACCCACTTATCTTTAACAATAATTATTATTATTACTATTAAAAAGAGATGTTTTTGCATTAATTTGTCGACATTTGAAGAAAAAACAGCATATTTTATTTTGAGGAAAAGTTACTTTTCATGGCTTGTTCTCTATTACCAGCCTCACTCCGTTCGGCTGTTAAACACGAGCGCGCCATGAAAAGTATCACTTTTCCTCCATATAAAATAATATACTATTTTTTTTACTGAAAAGCCTAATAATCTGAAGAGACCAAACACCATTAAAGACGAGTGTTAGAAGTACAACATAACAAAAAATCCCATCGGTACAACTGAAAATATGGAATTGGTAACTTTTTAGATTTTCAGCTTGAAAGTCTACTTTAATCGTACGTACCAGCTAATAAAAAAAAACAATTCTCAGTACGAGATCGGGAAATACGAGAAAATCGATAAAAAAACAATTTTCCATCGCTTGTCCTCCGATATGATTACATTGTAGTTTCTGAATCACCATACCCATCGATACGTTTTTAAAGCATAAAATTTTTTATCTTCAACCCGAGCCTGCTATCGCACCTCGATGCTTACTCATTCTGTTTTCCGTATCCATCGAATACGTTGAAAAAACGTGCTGTGTCTGTGTTTGTGAAATAAAATGTCGAAGAGAAGGGAAAATATATTGTCCAGTTCCTCGAGTAAGTGTTAATAAATTGTCTATATAGGACTAGACCGGGGCCTAATATTTACGAACAAATATCTACGTACAATGATACAATGTACAGTTGATAAGTTGTATTGAGGTTTACGCTAAGGTCACTAATTACAACTAGACTATTAAATAATTAGAATAATTAAAAAACCTTGCATATAAGCCGAGGGCTTATTAAATTCATATTCATGCAGGTTTTCAGTAAGGCACAATACGTTGCTCAACCGTGAGAAATGGAGAATAAGGTACATAGACGAAGGCCGTGTAATATTTGCGTACGAATAGCACTCGATCAAAAAATTCGTCTTGCCGTGGGCATAGAAAAATAATACGTCCAAGCCGAGGGCTTCGCAATACAAAAAATTCTTATTATTATTCTTATTATAAATTATTAATTGGTTAAGCCTATGGTCGAGGACCTAACTATTCGACTTCCCCACAAAGAGTTGGTTAGATTGAGTTAGGTAGTGCATAGGCCGAGGGCCTTATAATTTGCATACAAATAGCACTCAATCGACAAATTCTTGCCGAGGGCATAGAAAAATAACATGTTTAGGCCGAGGGCTTCGCAATACAAAACATTCTTAATATTATTTTTATTATAAATTATTAATTGATTAAGCTTAGGGTCGAGGACCTAACTATTCGACTCTCCTACAAAGAGTTAGTTAGATTGAGTTAGATAGTGCATAGGCCGAGGGCCTTACAATTTGCACTCCATCGAAAAATTCAGATTGAGTTAGATAGTGCATAGGCCGAGGGCCGTATAATTTGCATACAAATAGCACTCAATCGAAAAATTCTTGCCGAAGGCATAGGAAAGGATAGGTTTAGGCCGAGGGCTTCGCAATACAAAACATTCTTAATATTATTTTTATTATAAATTATTAATTGATTAAGCCTATGGTCGAGGACCTAACTATTCGACTTCCCCACAAAGAATTGGTTAGATGGAGTTAGATAGTCCATAGGCCGAGGGCCTATAATTTGCATACAAATAGCACTCAATCGAAAAATTCTTGCCGAGGGCAGAAGAAAAGAATATGTTTAGGCCGAGGGCTTCGCAATACAAAACATTCTTAATATTATTTTTATTAAAATTAATAATTGATTAAGCTTAGGGTCGAGGACCTAACTATTCGACTTCCCTACAAACAGTTAGTTAGATTGAGTTATATAGTGCATAGGTCGAGGGCCTGATAATTTGCACTCAATCGAAAAATTCCGATTGAGTTAGATAGTGCATAGGCCGAGGGCCTTATAATTTGCATACAAATAGCACTCAATCGAAAAAGTCTTGCCGAGGGCATAGAAAAAGGATAGGTCTAGGCCGAGGGCTTCGCAATAAAAAACATTCTTAATATTATTTTATTATAAATTATTAATTGATTAAGCCTAGGGTCGAGGACCTACCTATTCGACTTCTCCACTAAAAGTTGGCTATTGACTTACTAAGAAGTGATCGTTTATTATGCCAACTCCAAACTTGTCACCGCCAAATGATAATCAGATACACTTGTGTGTAAAATATTTCCCCTGTTTATGCAGCAATAATCAATTCCAATAGGGACAAAAAACAGTATATATTTCTAATATGGTCGTGGACCTATTTAATTAAAATTGCTATCATGGGCTGACTCCTTATTATCTGCAAAATAGCTGTATATTTTACAGGGTGTTAGTTGTTTTGATTAAAATATCACCCGCAGACTATTGTCTGAAAAATAGCTGTATACTTTACAGACTGTTAGCTGTTTTGACTAAAATATTACCCGCAGACTATTGTCTGCAACATAGCTGCATACCTTACAGGGTGTTATGGTAAAACATATTTGGCATTAAGGCCGTGGGCCATATTTTCTGAGGGATAGCCGTGGGCTATTCAGTAAATTCTATCATCACTTGAGCTATTAAAAGGCTGTGAGCCAACAGTATATATTTTAATATGGTCGTGGACCTATTTAATTAAGATTGCAATCATGGACTCCTTATTGTCTGCAAAATATCTGCATAATTTACAGGGTGTAAATTGTTTTGACTAAATTATCTCCTGAAGACTATTGTCTGCAAAACAGCTGTATACTTTACAGGGTATTAGTTATTTGACTAAATATCTCCCGCACATTATTTTGTGCAAATTTAATTATTTGCAAAGGTTCCTACAACACCAATTGGGGCATGGGCCAACAGCTGTAGGAGCAGTTAGCAAACAACATCAACCATTTGTCATGCTTGGCTGATGCACTTCACTGTTTTGGAATCTGCATAGTGCTCCTAAATGATTTAAGATTTATTATAAATACAGAAAAAGTCAGTTAATACCATCATAAAAATAACTTACCTAGGATACTTAGCACTTAATTCAGAGGACCGTGTCCTCGACCGCTTGTTTACCTCTTAAGAAAATGAATTCAATAAAAGAGGCAATTTAAAAAATATGTTAACAAGACAGGTACTACAATTCGAGATTTTGCACAAATGATTGGTGTTTTGGTAGCAGCGACTCCTGCCGTTCCTCGGAGTCGTCATCGTATCAAAAGACAAGGGCGCGCAAAATTTAAAGAATTAATAGGAAAGTCATACAATGACAGAATATTAATTTGAAAAGATACAAAGCAAATTATTAGCTGGTGGAAAGACAATCTAGAATATATTGTAAATATGAAGCCTAGTACGTTTTGATTGGAATTTTGTTTTGTTTCTTTCTTATGCGTCTGCGTCTCCTACAGGCTATTGTAACGGCCAAAAAGGTCGCGAGTTTTGGGAAGAAGCCGACAAGTCTAAGCATATTAATTACCTTGAAATTAAAGCTGCTTGTCATGGCTTACAATTATTTACTAAATCAAATGAAAATATTGGAGTCTCACTTAGAATCGATAATAAGACGGCAATATCCTGCATTAATCGTGGGGGAATCGTAAAATATCGAAACTTAACCAATATAACCTTTCAAATTTGAGGCTGGTGTGAACAAAGCGTATAACACTCTTTTCATCTTATATCGCTTCAAAAGAAAAAAGGAAGCCGATAAGGCATCAAGACAAACTTCCGTTGAAACAGAATACTAACTAAACAAGCAGGTATATCAGAAAATAATAAGCGGTTAGATTTATTTGCAACTTATTATAATGCAAAATGCAATAAATATATTTCCTGGTTTCCGGATCCAACCTCCACAGCAGTCGATGAATTTACAATTTCTTGGCATGATGAGTATTTTTACGCTTTTCACTTGTTTTCTATGATATTTAATGCTTTAGATAAATCTATACAGGATGAAGCCACCGGAATATTGGTAGTACCTGTGTGGCTATTACAACCCTGGTATACATTGTTTCTTAGTTTATTAGTTGGGAAACCGTTGACTTTTAAATCGAGTAAAAATTGGTTACTCTCTATAGAGACTCTCATCTCTTATACAGGAAAATTTTCCTGGTGGCAAGGAAACTGTCTGAGAAGCATTTCTTCAAAGAAGCATTTCCGGTCATCCATCCCAATAAGGTTCGCATCCATCTCAGAAGGAACTTGGAAACAGTACAATGTTGTGATTTTAAAATTGGTTTACTTGTTCTTGTGTTGATAAAACACCAGCTTTTAGTATTTTTACTTTATGTATTTAAAATAATGCAACGATATATAAAATATATCTAACAACAACACTGTCAACGTTATCCTACTGTCTAAACTGCTGCTAACTTAATAGTAATAATAGGCGTACCTATACATATTTTTTGTTAAAACAAATTGTTAATTAATATTTAACATACAACGCTTGTGTTAATAAGTAGGTATTATAACTTCTGTAACAGCAAAATTTCGATGTCTTTACTTATATTTTAAACATTTATCTGGCCTTTTTAGTTCGCGAAGTAAACAAAGGAGCTTCTTAGGTCTTGATAAGTACCTATAGATAACTTTATGTTTCACCGCCTAATAGGGATTAATATATAATAAAAAGATTTTTGAAGGGAAGCTACAAGTTAAAGCCCCCTAAACCTAAATACGATTTTACATGGAACGTTGAACCTGTATTACTATATTTATCAACACTTTACCCTTTACAATCTCTATCACCTGATAAACTAACAAAGAAAACGGTAACACTTATGGCACTAAGTTCAGCACATCGGATCCAAACATTAAGTAAAATTACGATCGAGAATAATAGAGACTCTACAGTCAAAATTCAAGATTTCAGAAAAAAATTTAAACCTCAGCTCCTTATAAAAACCAGCCTATTTTCCATATTTTCAAAAACGAGAATTACCTATTATGTGTCGCAAATTCTATAAAACAGTACATTAAAGTCACCGTGCACCTTCATTCCAATTATACATCCCTATTCTTAACTCTCAAAAAACCACATCACCACGCAATAACTCAAACCTTGAGTAGGTGGATCAACTTAATTTTTAAAAACAGTGGTATGGTATGAACGTTAACGTCTTTACCGGATATAATGTAAGACACGCCAGCACGTGAGCAGCCTTTAAGTTTGACGTAAACATAAATGTCATTAAGAATATAGCAGGATAGAGTCCTATAAATCTGACACTTCTTCAGATTCTATACTCGACCTCTAGGTACGCCCAGTGACATATTTGCCAATACAATTTTAAATTTGAGTATATCTTAGCCCTCAAGCCTTTTAAGTATTCCGTTGCCAATTGTTGTTCAATTTATAATATTTGTTTTGCTCTGATTGTATGTCAATAATATATGTTAAATAAAATTTATTTATTTAAGTGGTTAAGGAATTTATAGGACAGAATTTTCATTGATTTTTTTTTCATACTTAAAAAAGAGTTGAATTGAACGTCTTTCCTGCCTTAATTGTGTTTTTTTTGTGGTATTCTCAGGATTGGAGGTAGAATAATGCAAAATTGCACCATCTAGCTTTAAACAGCTACAATGTAATCATATCGGAGGACAAGCGATGGAAAATTGATAGATTAATCGAATACCTACTTACCTGTATGAAGATTAA
>MU184366.1:36496-47825 GCA_016904865.1 Pissodes strobi | reverse complement strand
AATAAAGCAACGTTACAGACGAAGATGAAGTTACTACGTTTAGAAAACTAATAGCAATTCAGTTGAGAAAGTTACCAATGTATGCCATGAAATCATAGAGCCCAATTACTGAGGCAACCTCATGGTTTGCATAAGCCTTTAATTTCGACAACTTCTTCAAAATTTGCTGACGAACTGGAGGAGTTGTCAAATTATTCACTAAAATCGCCATTTTATACCACAGACCAATAAAAAAATGATGGCGTTGCTCAAACATCTAATGATATTTCTGAGGCCTTAGCCAACATATAAATTTAAATTCAGTTGCAATCTCGCGTGAAAAAAAAATTGATTTTTTATTCTAATTGTTTACGAGTAGTTTGGGTTTTTTAATATCGTGCGTAAAATACCCACTTTACCCACTCTCTAAGATTCGTAAAATATACCTTTTTTATGCAGACCGTAAAATAAATTACTCTACGCACTAGTGCGTAAAGTAAATCTGACGTATTTCTTAACAATTAGTGCAGGGCCTAAAATACCTTATTTTACACACTAGTGCGTAAAGTAATTTATTAATACTTTTATTTTTTCATATTTTGCAGTTGTAGAAAAAAAAATTGTATGCTACTCATGTGTAAAGCACCCTTTTTTATTCATTCAATATTAAATTCCCATTCATAAAAAACGGTCACCTTACACACCTGTTGCATAAATGCTATTTTGGTACTCGATACGTAAAAGATATGATAACGAATGGATTTCATGTTGCCAATTATCTCAAAGTTATCTGTAATTTTGAACATGCTGGAGCTGCTCACGCATAATATACCTTTTTCTTAAATTTTTAATTAAACTTTAAAGATTACTCATCAAATTTTGGTTCTGACCTTTTTAAATCATTTCTGTTTCCTTCAGCATTTTCTGCGGCAAGTTCTTTCAGAAGAGTTACTGAAATCCTAACTTATTTCTTCTCAAAATTCAATTTCTGACACAAAAATGACGTTTTCTTCAATTTTGTTATATTCTAGAATGTTGTTGATGGAGATCGAGATGTTCATTCCATTTACACAGACTTCCCTAGGCAGTTACCAAGGTCAATGGTGCTGTTACTTTTAAGTAATCTTAACGTCATTGATATTTAGGGGTCATATTTGGGCTGGATTGGTAGCTATATTTCAGGCAGATCTCAGATTGTTAAGGTCGGTCATTACAGTTTGCATGATGAAATTCCATCTGTGGTTCCAGGGGTCTCACTTGAGATCCCTATTATTTAACATTTTCATAACTTATGACAACATTTCCTAAACCCTTTCAGTAAACCTACCTATAGATGCGAACGGCAGCCAGTAATAAAGTGGAGAGCTAGGTTCGTGGATCCTCGTTACACCTTAATAAAGATATTGGGCACCCCCTAACCAACTGTGACTCAACTAAGAAAAATCTATAATGTTATTAATTCCTGAAAAGTAATTTTTGGAGGAGCTTTTCAATAAGGCATAATATTTCGCCAAAATAAATACTTTATTCTTTACCTACTAATGAGGAAATCCCTTGCTATAAAACAACAATTATATGGTACAATTACAATCACATGTATAAATAATAAAGCAATAGGAAAGAAGCTAACATAATATTGACTATTATCAACAATGGTGTCAGATACAAACTGTTAGGCAAATATTCTGCATACCCAGTAAGAAGTTACTAAAATGACGAGTTAAAATTCATAAATTTTATTCTGCCGCAATAATATAAAGTATGTGTATAATCACCCAATCTGTAGAAAATCTAAATTTGCCAGGATAGCTTTACAAAAAAGGTAAATGGTATAACTTACAAATCATGAAGTAGGTATTCTTAATCTTAAAATATTCTCCAATTAAATACTAGTATTAGTATATATACGGTCCATGCATCTCCAAAGCACTTCAAATCATAACCTGACTTTTCCAAACTCGGTACGCCACATCCAGCTAATGATAAGCAACAAGGGCATAGCACGCAAGTGGTGGTTCTAACCCAAAACACGCAATTGGTGGTTCTAACCCAAAACACGCAAGTGGTAGTTCTAACCAAAAACACGCAAAAATAGATATCGCAATTAAGGCAAGGCGATATACGTGTGCCAGAGTGGTACCCGTGGAGAGGACCCTAAAAACAATTGTTTGTCTTAGCAAAAAGTAAAAATCCAACATTGAAATGATTACTCATAACCTAACTTGATTTGGATGACGGAGAGTATCTCGGATGATTGGAGAGAGGAACTGGGGTTCCCAAAGAAGTTGGTCAAAATGACACAGACCTGCATCACTGGAGCTCGAAGTAAGGTGAGAATAGGCCGAGAACACTCACATACATTCGATATTAACAATGGCTTTAAACAAGGAGATGCCCTCTCACCACTACTTTTCAACATTGCTTTGGAGTTCGTCATGAGGAAAGCGGAAATTCATAACTATCGGGGTCTTTTTGCAAACAACGGTCCGAAAGTATTGCTGGCTTTTGCGGATGATGTGGACATAGTTGGCAATAACACACTCGATATTAAAGAGACCTTTATCGCTTTTGAAAGAAAAGCACGAACCATGGGACTTCAGGTTAACGAAGACAAAACCAAGTATATGTATATAACTAAGAACCGAAGAAACAGAGATAGAATAGGGCAAAATATCACCATAGCCGAATACAATTTCGAAAGGGTCAAACATTTCACTCGACGGAAAATGCAGAGGGTTCAGAGGAGATAAACTGCAGACTACAAGCTGGGAATAGGTGTGCCTTTGCATTGCATGAACTCCTAAAATCAGAACAGATGCCATGGGGGACCAAAATATCTATATACAAAACTATAATTAGACCTGTAGTAACGTATGGCTACGAAACGTGGACCCTAACCGTGGCAAATGAAGAAAGGCTGCGAATCTTTGAGCGAAAAATACTGAGAAAAATATATGGACCCATCTTTGACAGAACAGCGGAACGCTGGAGGAGGCGCACCAACGGAGAATTGGGAGAACTGTACGGGATCGCCAACATTGTAAGAGAAATCAAGTCGAAAAGGCTACAATGGGCCGGTCATGTGCGACGACTCCCTGATGATCGTCTGGTTAGGCTATCTCTGGAGGAGGCCCCCGGGGGAAGGCGACCACTGGGCCGTCCACGACTTCGATGGAGGGACAATATCAACAAAGACCTCAGAGCAATGAACGTAAATCAGATGGATATCATGATGGTTGTTATGTCGGCAAAGACCCACCCAGGGTTGTAAGCCACGGAGTAAGTAAGTAAGTAACTAGTTTTTCATCTTACCTATAGAACTATCTATAGAGCCAATTGCCTGGTCGAATAAAACGAGTATTGTCCACTCTAGAGATTTCTTCAAAATCAATAATCGACAATTCCAAGAATCGGCAACATGAGAGCAACAGCAAAACATAGATTCTTCTAGAAAGATTGGAAAATAGAGTTAATTCCACTGAAAGACTGCATAAAATTTTTGTAACTTACCACGTGGAGGTAGGACTCCAATAACTCAAAAAAAACTTTTATAGGTAACCTCCATGACCCTGGTTCGAATCGAAATACATAAACGTAACTAAAATATCGTAAAATAATGACCCTAATTATTTGAACTCGTCGCCCAGACGGCACGGCGTAAAAAGAAAGACCCTTCTTCATTACGGAACAAATATCAACACCTTGACTCCGAAACATAGTTGTCAACTTAACTTAGTTGAAATAGCGAGTCCGAGCGCAGGAAGAACCATCCACGTCACCGCTCGGTTAATCGAACTTCTGCTCTAAACCATATTCGCCAAGTAGCAAGTAAATACGCCTTAAAAGAAACCGCTACTTGGGAACGTCGATTCATATACCTGTCTAACCTAACTGTCAAAATCATATGATGTGCCTGTCCTACTCAGACTCACAGGTGAATGACACTTAAGAAATGGAAGCACGAAATCTCTTCGAAAGATGAATAAAACAAAAGGAAATAATACACCGAAACACAATTAGACAAATGAACTATAATATACATTAGATGACTCTTATGATCTCCAAATTATTTGAGGTAGGTACTGCAAGCAAGTAGTTTAAAATAATAAATATACTCAAGGTTACATTTGTGTCGAAAATTGTTAAGCTTTTATTAACTTTTAGATCAAAGAAAAGCTTGTGAACATTTTCGCGAGTAAATAAAAAGAGCTCAAGTATTAAAATCCATGTAAACAACAGCCTAGCAAATGGATTGCACAACTAGAACCTTTAAAAGAGGTTACCGAGACCTAGTCGAGTACACTATGCCGAAAGGGACATCATCATATCATAAGCATCTAGTACATCATAAATGTAAATATAGAAAGTGTATTCAATAACTTTCAAGGTAAAACAAGGTAATGTACTTTATACACTGTACATATATTGGAATAATCCAAAGTAAATTGTGTTTGTAATTAAAAATATATATAAACTAAGCAAAACTGTAGCATTTGTTTATGCCAAAATTTGAAAATGCTACAATCTGGCATACACTCTTGCTTCGAGAGCTTAAAATATTTATGTTTCGCGGTTGACTCGAAAATCTATTTTATATTGTTGTGAGTAGATGACTGTTTAGGCCTTCAGTCATAGTTGCTGAAGGCAGGGTGTAGAATGTACGGTATGGACTTCGCAATGTGTGCGAGGAATAATGTCAATAATACCTACAGAATAAATTTTACTGTCTTATCACGAAACTCAGCTATAGAGTGCCTTTCGATTTAATCCTCGCATGTAATTCTCACATCACTGAAATGATATCCAGGACCCTAAGAAATTATGAAAATAATTACAAATTGTTTTAATTATGTTTCTATCATGCGATTGTTGTATTCTAGTCTCGTTAGTCCTCTGACTGAGTATGCCTCCTAGATTTAGAAGCCTTTTTATGTATGTCACCTAAACATAATTCAACAAATCCAGCCAATATTTTTCAATTAAAGCTGGCATTGATCCTCCAGACTCCAGGCTCTCTTTCTATTACACCAGTTTAAAAAAGTATATTTATTGCGCTCAATAATTATGTCGTACTGGAAAGGCTAATTTAAAATTATTTTTCACTGTAATACTGTAATTAGATTTGGCAACAAAGATCGTTTCACACCATTATAGATTGAACTAATATTTATTAATTATCCTTCTGATTTGAATATAAATATATTTAATCATAAAATTATCCGAAGAGAGTCTTTCCTTCCTTATCGTTAAAAAGTATCCTCAAACGCTGAAATCAAAGGTACTCTTTCTATAAAGTTGAGCTTTGTAAGCGACAAGCCTGCACGCCTCATTATTGTCCTTCCTTATATAAGAGGCATTTAAAAAGCTCGTGCAAACCACGGTAAAAGATTTAAGGGTGCGATAATAGCTCGCCGTGGTCTAATTGCTCTCTTCCGTTTTTCAATGGCTTCGAAAACTTGAATTTTCACTCGAATGAAAAATAAGCTTCAATACCAAATTTAGGAAGTTCCTTGAGCGGTTTAGTTAAGTTTTGTTACGATTTTATATTTAAGTTTATTGAAGAGGATATCTCGATTTATGGTATTTTAATTACGAAGTAAATGCATCTGAATTATGGCACTTTCGAATGAATGAAATACATCATTCAGTATTGAATAATTTCGCAGATCAGCTGAAAAACAAGGCTAATCTTGCTGCGCAAAATACTTTTTTGGCCAGATTAAAAAATAGTCATCTACTTTTTTATTTGACTACAAGGCTATTATTTTGCGTTCCAAGATCGGCTTTATATTCGGAGTTCGACTTTAATATTTTAAGTATAGGTCAGTTGTTTGATAAATCGTTACGCGTTTGTTGCTGTACTGTACAGGAGCATCATTTTCAAGTTTGCTTTTCCAAAAAGAAAAACGAAAATTTCATTCCTATATAGATTTAACATATCATTTTTAGATCGCATTTAATCCCGGACATGCATGTTTGAGTGAGATACCTACTCTTGTAATATTTTGAATTACAATTAGTATTAAATTTTATGCACCTACATGCCTGCAGTTGACATCCTTTCAGGCAATTACAGCAATCAAATCCATGCTTAGAACCAGGAGATAACTGCGCTTATTCGCGCCCATTGGCAGAAAAATCTGGGGCAATCTCAGATCAACGGCCAATATTGAAACTCATTTGAGCTATATAATATTTTCAATGATTCATTTTTAGTGCCAAGAATTTACAGGCCTTGTTCATTTTTTTTCATAATGACTGCTAATAGATACGATCTACCTCTGGTATGTTTGTCAAAACATTGTCATCAATGTTAACAGGTGAAAATTTGCATTACCATAGAGCAAGCCTTTTACCAGCTTGTTTTTCAAGCCCTCTTTTGCAACACCTCCATATCTACTGCTTTCTTATTGTCACAACGCTTACATACTCATTATATTAAAATCAGCACCCCATTCCATATGAAATGGTTCATTGTATTTAAAATACACTTTTTGCGAGACATTATATGTGCAGCACCCCATTCCACATAAAATGGTTCATTGCATTTAATGTACACATTTTGTGGGACATAATATGCACTATCACAAACAAAACATTTGGTTATACTCTCATTTTTATTCTAAAAGCTACTATATTTTCTACCATTTTCTCTTTCAATATCCAGTTCCTTGCTTTTTCTCATTTATATCCTTTTGTAAATTTGCTGCACAGTTAAAAGTTTAACCTAATTGCTTTCCCAAACATTCTTTTTTAACTAGTGTGTGCTTTTCGCCAACTTTTAAAAAACCATATCGTCTTAGTCGACGATACTGCTTTTATGATAATTGAATTACTTCATTCCGTTTTCTTTGAAGAGCCCATTTGGTTTCGTGTACAATTTCCAAATAACGTGGGACATATGTGCTATCACTAACAAAACATTTGGTTATACTGTAATTTTTGTTCTACAACCTTCTATCATTTCTATCATTTCTCCTTTCAATACCCAGTTTCGTGTCATTTTCTAGATCCGTGTCAATTTCTAGTTTGGTTCCGATTCACGAATTTCAGAATTATGTTTCTCAGTTACAGATTTTGGTGTCTAATGATGTTCCATTTCTATTGTGGAATTTTAAACATGGCCCCATAAGGTGTTTACTTTATACCTGTATAGAGACCGCGATATTTCTTCTGAATAATACGAAGTTCTTTTGTCCAGTTTTGACACTTGTTATCTCACTTCCAGGCTACAAGGAAAATGTCGAGGTTTTCCGTGGGCTAATTTGATAGCCGACCAACTTACTGCTAACTTTTCAATGACCTAAAAGCCAAGGTTTTGTACAAAAAAATAATTACGCATATTTGGTTACAGAATTGTCTGCCTTCGTCCCTATGCAAAATATTTGGTGCTCCAAACAGGAAGGACCAAGAATACTATCTGCCACTTCCTCTGCTGTTCTTGTTTTAAGTGGTTGCAGTCTCGCATATATAGTTAGATGATCTTGTTAATTGAGAATAAATGTATATTCTCCATTAGGCACACTTTGCAGGTCGATAAGATCAACCAATAAAAAAATTGTTAAATTGTTAAGGTAGATAATGGAAAAATATTACCTTTCAATGTGAATTCATTTCACTTCAAATTCTAGGTTTAATAACCTTTGCCTTTATTTTTTGTTTTTAAGGCACACGATGGTTATAGATTTCCATATTGTCACGTATAGCAAATAGCATATGTCTTGAGATTGATGGTTTACTTTAAATTGTTTACAGAACGGTTGGCCTCACATTGTATAATAAAGTTTAACTGTACCGACCTGAATGACGACCTGTATCCACGCCTTGGATAGCGTGCAGGCTATGTAGCTCAGATTCCGGATCGATATACGTCAGGTGACATGAGATGATAAATAAAGCATTACCGTTGAAAACAACGATATCTATTGGCTAATGACTTGATAAATTTACACTGTACCCGATTACTAAGGTGCGCATGTCTTTTCGATTGAGGTATACTTTTGAATTGTTTATGGATATTTGGTCACTGTTTTATAATATAGTTTTTTAAGAGTTAAGTTGTGTTTTATTTATGGTTAACTTTGACCTAATTCCATTCAGACATTACACTGCACTCTAACTACTTCATAGATTCTATTTACTTTGAGATTATCTTTCTTAAAACTTTGACAAATTTATCAAACGTTCGACTATTACAACTTTAAGTGAGGGGCCCAATTGCAGGCACATGTGTCCCGCGAAAGTCGGGTTTACGGAGGAAGGGGGTGGAGTGGCTATTTATATCAAAAGAACATTGAAATTTAGAGTAATCAGACTTGAATTTTTATTTATTGACACAGAATATGTAGGGATTACATTTAGGTTGAGAAATTAATCCTTTGGTTTGATTAATGTGTATCGCCCGCCATCCGGCAATATTTCCATATTTTTAGACAACTTTGAAGAAGTGCTTAGTACTATAAATACTAATTATGGTCATGTAATAATTATTGCAGGAGACTTGAATATAAATTTGTTGGTCGATTCAACGCATCCTCTTAGGCTAAAGAATATTTTACAAATATTTAGTATATCACAGCGGATAACTAAGCCAAATAGAGTGAATTTAGCGGCCAAAATAAATAGACGTGATTATGGCTAGTAATAATCTTGAATCCTTTCAGTCTGAATCCTTACCTATCTCCGAATCTGTATCGGATCACAATTTAATATATACTGTATTTCAATAGTTAACCGTAGATAATGGAAATAATTACATTAACTTTAGGGATTATAAAAATATTGATAAAATGGAATTTGATTATGATGCATCACCAATAGAGTGGGACCAAATATACTATATTAACGGCATTCAAGAAAAAAATAATATTTTGAATGCAAAGATCTTAAATCTAATAAATAACCACGCACCCTTTAAAACTAAAAAAATAGAAGATAAACCATTTACTCCCTGATAATATATAATAAGAGATAGGGCACATCGGAAATTCTTGAAAACAAAATCAGAAGTTCATTTGCAATATTATAGGCAACTTCGAAATTTTACCAAACATGTTATCCTTCGTGAAAAAATAACCTTTTTTAATCAAATGGCTCAAAAAACAGGAAAAGACTTCTGGAGTACCGCTAAAAAGCTCAAATTAGCAAAAACAAAAAATTATAATAACCTCCCACACAACTTATGTAATGCCTCTGAAATTCATAATTTCTTTCAAAGTGCCGTCAATTTAACTGTTACCACCTCCTTAGATCTAATCAATTTTTATAAAAGAAAAGAATAAATGGGAATAATTTATTAGAATTTCAACATCAATAATAATAGATTAAGAAAAATAATCAATACAGTATCGGCTAATGCTGTTGGTGAGGACGGTATTTCCAGTAAAGATCTTAAATTATGTTTACCATTCTGTATAAATTCTATAATAAATATCATAAATACATGTATTTTAGACAAAATATCCATCACTTTGAACACAAGCTTTGATTAAACCTATTGTTAAGGTGCTAAACCCCAAAGTGCTCAAAAATCTTAGGCCAATTAACATATTACCTACAACCTCCAAAATTTCTGAAAAACATTTCATATCAAATAACTTCGTTTTCAGAACTTCAGAATATTATCCCCGACTGGCAATCAGGCATTAGAAAAGACTTTAGTACATCAACCAGTTTGGTGATTATTCTACATGACATTAGAATTTATGAACTAGAAAAAACTGCACATGTATGGCTTTTTTAGATTTTAGTAAAGCCTTCGATACTTTAAACCATGAATTGCTTCTGGCTAAATTATATTACTTTGGATTTTTACCTAATTCTCTTGAGATATTAAGGAATTATCTTGATTTTTGTTTTATTCGTGTATCTGTTTTTGATGAGCTTGCAAATAAAAATTTTGTTTCAAGTTTCAAGCCAGTCAAACATGATGTCCCCCAGGGCTCCGCGTTGTCGCCCATATTATTTTCTATTTATGTTGTAGACATGCATAAGACTGTAAAGCATGTTAAACTCCAGCAATATACAGATGACTCACAAATGTATATACCTGCTAACTATAGCAACCTTCATACGATGCAAGAAGAATTAAACTCGGACTTGGAATGTATATATTTGCAAAAAATCATAAGTTTATAATAAATGCTCTGAAATCCCAGGTTTTCATTCTCGGCAATAGAACTGTCTTTAGACAAAAGTTAAAAACAGTTTACAAATTTAAATTAATATTCACCAATTCCGATTATCAATGAAGCAAAAAACTTAGGGGTGACATTTGATAGCTCACTCTCATTTCAATGCCACATTAACTATAAACTAAAAGCGGCCTTTCTTCGTCTCAAAAATCTTTAAAAACTAAATCGACATTTGCCTGCAAAACAAAAATATTACTTATTCGACACTTTAGTTCTCTCACTTTTTGACTATGGCGATATTGTTTATGGGGATTCATTAACAGTAAGATTAAAAAATAGAATACAGAAAATACAAAATGCATGCATGCGATTTTCTTATAATATTCCTTATCGAAACCACATAACACCTTATTTAAATAAATTAAATACTCTGAATATGAAAAGTAGTAGAAATCAACATATGTACAGAGTTGTTAAAAAGGGTCAACCGGTATATTTAGCAAGTAAATTAAACAGTTTTTCTCACGACCATCTAACACGTAATGATCAAAACTTTGCCTTGTCCTTGCATGGAACATCTGCTTGTAGCCATTCAAATGTGGAATAACCTTCAAAATACAGCAAAGAATTTACCTCTCAATGGTGTTTCAAAGTACGTCAAGAAAAATTTATTAGAAGATCAAAGCTTGTAATTTGTCTTGAATATTGACATAATATTTTCCAAGTTTAAGTTCGAACTTAGGACAAGGTGATATTTACTTAGTAGTTTATGCAATCTAGTGGTTCACAATATATGAAAAGCACCTCTTTAGTATCATTGCAACATTTCAATTTTATTCCATTTTTCATTGTGTTTTCTATTTTATGTCCTATCGTAAATGTGCTCTGTGTATTATATCATACACTTCACTTACTGCACAGTAAAAAATTTAGCCTTTTTCTTTAAAGAGCCTCTTTGGTTTCATATACTGTAGCATTTTCAAATTTAGGTATGAACAAATGCTACTGCTTTGCTGGTTTGTATTTATTTTTATTTACAAACACAATTTAGTTTGGGATATTCCAATATAGAATATAGGTATAGTGTACATTACCTTGTTTTGTCTTGAAAGTTATTGAATTTACTTTCTATATTTACATTTATGATGTACTGCACATGTATGAGATGACCATAACAACAAGGCTGATTTTTATCCCTTGCAGAGTCGAAGGTACTC